>WBZZ01005104.1:165000-197500 GCA_019918135.1 Paulinella micropora
AATAAAGAAATTGTGGTTTCTCTATTTCCTCTTTGTCCTGTTTTATTTCTCCTTCGTGTTGCTCGCCATGTCTGTTCAGTTTGTCAAGTTCATAGTCTATCACATTTACACCATCTGATTTAAGAAAGGTGTATATTGCCATTGGGTTTCCCCTGTTCTTAAAGTGCTTACAATTGCTTTATAAATGTAGTCCTTGTGTATTGTTGAAGCGATAATTACAATACGGGTCTTTCTGTCTGTAGTCCGTTTCAGTATTTCAAAGAGTGCTGTTGTTTTCCCGCTCTTCTTACGGACAAGCAGAAATATATTGGCGTAAGGTTCGTTGAATAATTTATAACCCTTGGCTTTTTTGTTTCCATCCCCCTCTTGTTTGACAGGCTTCAACTTAATGCTATTAATCTTTTCCATCCTATATTCTAAGCGAGAAATTCTAGGCATACAACAATTCTTCCCGCTAAATTTCCTGTATCAATATTTCCGCTGTCAGTTTCAAGGACTTTAAATGTATATTGTCCGTCCGTCCATCCAACGACACCTAAATTATAACTAAGGTTTGAAATGTTTGCTATATTACTATCAGCGAATGTGCCGATAATTCCAATTCTGTCCATATAAAGAATTCTGGTTTTGGTTTCCGTCTGGTCGTTCGTATAATGAATAAACTTAACATTCATTTGGTCGGTGTGAATGACATTTGAATATTTTTATTACATGTTTTGCTTCCAACAAAATCATTGCTCAGAAAAATAATCTTTTGGTATTTATAGTCAGCCATGATTATATACAAAGATTTTAAAAAATCTTTGAGCAAAAAATATACAAATGTTAATAATATTATTGTTTGTGTGGTCGGCTATTTCACGGACTGCTTGCGACTTTTACTCACGGGTAAGCGAAAAAAAAGAATGAGAGTTGTGCTTATTGTATAAAGCAAGGAATAGAAACTAAATTTAAATGTGTGTAAGCCTATGAGTGATTGGTGTGTTAGTTTTGATGAAGCCCTGCCGTTAATCTGTGCCAGCGATAGTTCTTGGTATAGGATACATTTATACGAGTGCGATAATTTAGGATTTAAAGATAGCGATCATAAACGATATAAAAGGATGCCAGATTATAAACAAGGTAAAATATATGCGATTAGGTCATATCAAACGGATCAGGTGTATATTGCTTCAACAACTCAACCATTATACAAAAGACTTTATGCTCATAAAAGAGAATATAAATGTTGGAAGAATGGAAAATTTAATTATATTTCGTCTTTTGAAATCGTCATTTTTGATGATGCTTATATTGAATTAATTGAAGAATTTCCTTGTAATAACAAAATGGAACTTGAAAAAAGAGAAGGTGAATGTATTAAACAAACAGAAAATTGCGTAAATAAAATAATAGTAAGAAGAACCAAAGATGAATATTATCAAGATAACAAAGAACAAATAGTACAAAAAATAAAAAAATACTAAGAAAAAAATAAAGAACATTTAACACAGAAAATGAAAGGATACTACGAAGAAAATAAAGAGCAATTATCACAGATTATGAAAGGATACAGAGAACAGAATAAAGAATATTTGTTAAAAAAGAAAAAAGAATATTATAAAGAAATAAGACAAAAAAAAATCACTTGTGAGTGTGGTTTAATTTTGTCAGTACATAGTTTATTGCCTCATAAATCAAAGGAAATTCATTATGACAATGTGATCGGATTAACCGCTTTTGGTTTTTAATTTATTTTTGGAGACGGACAGATTATCCCAATAAGAAGCGTAAGCACACCTGTAAACGTGTTAGCATTAGCACAACTGATTGTCGGGTCGCTCAATCTAACAACACACAAAATGATTATGCTACATATAACTGTCATCTGAACAGCATATTTAATTAATCTTGCATCTGTCCTTTCTTTAAAGCAATTACTTGATTTCCAGTTTGAGCCGTCATAATAAGCATCAAAATTTAAGCCTATATTGTCGTGTGCCCAGTTCAATAATTGAAATGTCGGATAAGCATCCGCCGTTGTTATTGCTTGCAAGTGTGCCCCTCCGATATTTGAAGCCGTCCCATATAATTCTAAGCCCCCTGTCGCCCCATTTGCTGATTTCGTTGTATTACCTATGATTATTGGCTTACCTGATGCTGTTGTTATTTTGTCGCTCGTTGTTAATGTTGTCGTAGTTATTCCTGCGGTTGAAGTAATTGTTCCAGCACTTGTTATGTTGTTTGAGTTCATATCCAAAGCACCATAAAACCGCATACCGCCAGCATTGTTAAAACGGACAATGTCGGATGAAGCACATTTATTGTCCAAAAGTTTTGAAATATAAAGTCCCGCCCCTTTTACATCAAATGCTACATTAGTGAATACATAACCTCTTTGGTCTGCGGTTCCACTTGTAGCAGTATTCAGAGTAAATAAGAAATATTGATACTCACCTGATGTCTGTGAAAAGAATATATCTCCTCCATTTTGGTTTAATATCCGAGCCCCGTTATATGTAATATTTCCACCATTAATGATAACTTGATTATTAAAATCAGCCGTTTGTGCTAAAGTTAGATATTTTATCACAGTGCTCGTCCCGTTGAATGTTTTAATTCCTGTTATTGTTTGGTCTGTTGTTAATTTCACACAATTGTCATCCAGATATTGCCTATTTACAGCTTCATTCGCATTTTATGGTGCTCCTAGATTAACAATCCGACTACTATTACAATCTAAGCCAGTAGCATTAAACCACGAAACAATCGTCCCGTCAATAATAAAACTTATTTTTTTCGCAGAAATTTCAAAGTTGTAATATGTTGCAGTATTCATATCCAAACTAGCAATTGGCCCAATATTGCTTGTAGAATTGAAAACAATGAATGTTCCCTTTGTTGTTGAATTGATTGAATTTCCAGTTATTTCAACACCACTGCTATATGTCTTAATTTCTGCTATGGTTTGGTTTCCTGAGTTTGTAACTGCCGAAGTATCAAGAACAGAAACATCCATACCATCAACAAGATTTACATTTTTTATATTTTGATTTCCCATATTTAGTCCTCCCGTCATACTAGCAGTGCCGTCTAATCTAAGAAAGGGCGAGTTTGTGTTTCTCCATTGTCCAGTGCTATAAATGAGTAGTTGATTATCTGATGCTGTTGTTATAATCACATCGCTATGTGTATCAATACTTCCACTCGCCGACACTTTCGCGTTGTTGGAGTCGTGCTCTGATAGCCAAGTTGTGATAGACCTACCATTTAGTTGACCTACGTTTGTTATGTTTTGACTTTTCATATCAATCCCCGCACACGCATTTATTATACTGCTAAATGTTTTAATTCCTCCTATGGTTTGGTCTCCTGTTAGTTTAACCACCGAACCATCAACTGCGAGATTAGCGAGATTAATTCCATTATATGGAGAAGCCCCTGAAATAGCAAAACCGCCCATATTTAGTCCTCCTGTCATACTGGCTGTGCCGTCTAATCTAAGAAAGGGTGGTGTGGTGTTTCTCCATTGTCCCGTGCTATACATAAGCAGTTGGTTATCTGCTGGGAAGCCTGATATTGTCACATCGCTATGGCTATCTATACTTCCACTCGCTAATTATCATTATTATCTTGATGCTCAAATATCCATTCATCAACATCTTTTGTATTTACCAAATTTACTCCTGTTATATTCTTCCTTCCCATACTAATATTGCCGAATTCATCAACATTTATCGGAAATGTTTTATTTACCAGTTTATTGAATTATATGTTAGATAACTATTCATTGCTATCGGCGCGGTTATAACCACATCTGAAAGTGTATCAATTGAACCAAGGGCTGTATTCTTCCATTTGCCTTCTACATCTTTGTAAGTTAAGTATTGTCCGCTCGCTTGTGCAAATATGTTTGTGTCTATCAAATTATATAAACTGGTTTGGTGCGGATTGGAAGTATTGCTTCTGTGTTGAGTTGATGCTTTGACTTCGTCGTTGTCCCTCACTCGTTGCTCTGTATAGTATAAAATTTTTCCTTCTTTTATGTCAGTTGTTGATTTTAAAGCGAGCAATGTATCAAATCGCGCATCAGTATAATAAAGATTTATTGGGTCGGAATCTTCTGGCACTCTGTCTGTATTCAGACCGACTATGTTTGTGTTGGTAAGGTCAAGGTTAAGTACATTTAGACTATCAACAGCCAACTCATTAAGGCCGAGTAATGATTTATATTGCGACATTGGTATATATACAAAGATTTTGAAAAATCTTTGAGCAAAATCTTTTTTGTGAAACTTTTTCTAAAAGTTTCAATTAATTATTTATTTATTTAAAAAATACTAAAATATAATAATCTTAGTATAAATGCAGTCTTCCGAAGCAAGCCGACAAAATTGGGGAAAAGCAGTTGATGGAATTAAACAAAAAGCAAAGCAGAGAAAAATGGAACACGCCAAAAAGGTTTTGGAACAATACCGAAATGCGGTTAAAAATGAAGACGAAGATATGGAACGAAAAATAGCAGAGATAGAAAATAAGAATTTAGCAACAGATATTATTAATGAGAAGGATCAAGATGACACACCCGAGCAGAGTGAGAGTGAAGATGAATGTGATTTTACTGACATCATCGCTGAAAAGATGGTGAAAATGAAGATAAGAAGAAAGAAAGCGGAAACTAAGAGAGAAAAGAAGAAGAGTAAGAAACCAGAGCCTGAGCCTGAGGAGAGTGAAGAAAGTGAAAGTGAGAGTAGTGAAGAAGAACCGAAACCTAAGAAAGGGAAAGGTAAGAAATCAAGCAGTGTGAGTGTGAAAGTATAAAAATCAATCTTCTGGTGGTGCTAAGAAACAAAAAAATAATAATGTTGAAAAATGTTTCTTAAAATTCTAATCCCACTTATCTTTTTTATAGTTTTTAATATAGTTTTTATTTTATTGTTAAATGTAGATACTCCAATAAAAATAATCAATCTCTTTCAAATACCTTTTATCCTTTTTTTTGAAACTCTTTAATTCTATTTGCGAGGTCTTCCCGCCTTTTAACAAAACTATTTCGACTATTTTCAATTTCCGCGAAAGTTTCTTTCTTCGTTCCCTTTCTTATTTTTCTATAAATAGGTATATCATGAATATCGGCTCTAAATTTTCTTAAATCATTGTTTAGTTTTTTTAATATCTTTCATTATATCTCCAATTAATGAAATGTCATTGGTTGGCTTAATAGCGGTTTGTTTTTTTTTCTAAAGGTTTAAACTTAGGTGGTGGTTTTGTAGTTTTCTTAAATTTTTCTTTTCCGAAACCATCTTCCCATAATGTTCCATCAATTTAAGCAGTTCTGACGTTTTTAATTTGCTAATTTTCGGACATCGTCTCCGTTTTTCTTCGCCTAATACCTTTCTCAGGACTTTTACGGTCTGCATTGTATCTATATAAAATATTTACATATTTTGTATAAATGGACAACAAGTATATAATTATTAATACAGAAAGCGCACCTACGGGGGAAGTAGTTAAAACAAAAGAAGAAGAATCCCTTGAAATACATCACCAGAAAAAGAACCCGAAAATATGGAACACGATATGGGTTGATAAACCATTAGACCAGGTTTTTCTTGACTTAGCGGATATGAGTAAGATAAAAGATAAGAAAGGAAATAAGGGCTATGCTTGGATGCTTGTTTGGATTGATTGCCATTCCCGATATTTAATAATTATTCTATTAAAAAATAAAACAGCAAAAGAAGTCTATTATGCTTTAAAATCAATCAAATATAAACCGAAATCAATTACTACCGACAGCGGGGGAGAATATAAAGAAGTAACTCGTGAATATTTTATTGAAAATGGAATTAGACATGATGTGGTTGAAGTTGGCGACCATAGAGCCTTAGCGGTTGTTGATAGAGTAATAAGGAGTATTAGAAGATGGTTAGACATTTTATTTGAAACCAATCGTAATTTTGATTGGGTTGGTTATATTCAAGACTTAGTCAATGCTTATAATCACAAAGTTCATAGAGGAATTCAGGCTAAACCGGTAGATGTATTTTTCGGGAGAGACAAAAATACCCAAAAAATCACTCGCGATAATTTAATAGATGAATTCAATGTCGGTGATAGTGTGAGAAAAGAAAACAAAAAACTAATGTTCGCGAAAGGAGGAAAGACTTTCAGTAAAATTATTTATAAAGTCAAAGGCAGTTCCGGATTTAAGTTAATATTAAATAACGACGAGTTAGTAAGCCCTAGAGATTTATTGAAGACTGATTTTATTAAACAAATTGACAAAGAAAAAGATATAAAAGAGCAAACTAAAGAAGTTATTAAAGAAAAGAAAACTAAAGAACTAAAGAGAGAAGAAATAGAATCACAAAACATAAGAACTAGCAAGAGAGAGAGGAAGGCTAAATTTCAATTTGATATTTAATGAAAAACTTTCCTGTATTTGTAGTGTCTCTTGTCAATTCTGAAACCAAAAATAAATTCTATTATAAAAGTGGAGCGATTTTTGAAAGAGAATACATAATAGTGTTTATTTTTGGTAAATTTTTGTTGTTTAATCGAAGATGACCCGATAAGCGGACTTGATAATTAAACCGTAGTAATTAGCGATTTTATCAATATTATCCCAAGATCTGAATAACTTAAAAGACCCATCAACAAATTCAACAATGAACCGCTCGGGTTATTGGTCTTTCCGCATTGGCAACTTGTAGCAATTCAACTTCACGGGTATCATACCTTCATTTCTCTCAAGAAAAAGTTTCGCAACCCCATTTTTTCTTTCAATGTGTAGGCATCACCCCCGGATACCAGCTTGTTTTTCAGTATTATTTGTCCGGATTGGACCTGATGCCATTTTATTCCTGGTCTGTTGCCGTTTTCCTTTTTGGCTTCACTGAGCTAATACAACGAGACATCATTCTCATTCTTGAGGACTGTGTTTGGTTGTATTACCGACTTTTTACGAGCTATCGTTGGGGGCATTACATTTGGAGTCCACATCACTAGGGTGATTTCTTTCTGCTTTGCCACACAGGCAACAGAGTGAATTTTCACTGACCTGTCTCACACGGGGACGTCAGACGAAAACAAATACTCCAACACAGCTCCCTCATAACTCTTTCACAAAACAAATAATTTGATTGGTATCAAGCAGGTGTCTCGTACCCTCTAGCCCAATCAGTATCTGTGTGCTCACAAGGAGACATCAGATACAAACTCTCTGTCGTTCTTGCTGTTCTCACACAGAGACCAAGAAGAAGAAGGTGGACAGAAGAGTGAAGGAACACACACAAAACACAAACAAGCATAGGGACAGGAGCACAACACTTTACCCTTCTAGTTTGTGCATTTATCTGCATTATCTCACACATACTATATTACGTCAGAGTATTTTTGCAAATCTCTGATCGTTTTCTAAAGGTAGGTCTGAGAACCTATCCGCCCGACTGTCGACTTCTCAAGGAGAGCTTTTCTAGCTTCTCTATTACTATCTGTGTGTAGGTCCAAAAATGATCGACTTGATTCATAGTGATGGAGAGGAGATCACCGTGGAGGAACAACAGTGGGTGCAAGACCACTATGACCTCACTAAAGAAGAGTTTGATAACAAGATGGGGGTAGAGAAGGACACCTATGTGTGGATCCCTCAGGATCAAAGAAGAGAGAAAAGTCGTGCTAAAAAGGATGTCTATATCCTATTATCAAACACAGCACAGCTCCTCGGCAAACTGGTCTCTGATCCAGAAGAGAGAAAGAAGATACAGCATATCAAGTTTGGGGACACACACACCCACCTTGAATTACTCGATGCTATCTTTGGGGTGTACACTCAAACCCTGATTTGGGAACGTACATACGGCCCACGATGTGAGGGTTACCTCCAGTACACAAACCCAAGAGCAACGGCCAGATTCCTCGCGACTGGTCAGGAGGCAGTCGATGTAACAAAAATGAAGACCAATCTGGGTTCGAAAAACTCGAGTGGCATATTTCATTTTTTTACAATGGAAATAAAGGCCTTGGAGGAGGGGAAGGCAGAGATGGAAAAAAGCATTAAGGCAGCAGGAGAAACTCATCCTGTGATTGATGAGTTAGAGAAGACTGACAGAGTTCTGACCAAGATCAGACTGTTGATGGGTGCGTTACTGCACAAGGAGGCATGGAAGAGATGGATTCCTACCAAGGATCACTCTGTCCTTAAATCACTTAGTAACGCACCACCGGTCGCAAACAAAGCAGGTGTTGACCAATATGTGGAGAAATATAATTTTCTCAGATCTGCTTCTGAATTGGCGGCCTTTATCACTCATGCTCAAAAGCTGGTGATATCTGAGAAGAAGAAGGCGAAAGAGAATGAGGAGTTCGAGAAGACGATGAGACTGGAAAGAATGAAAGCAAAAGTGAGTGGTGCAAAGACACACCCTCTGACATATTTGACCCCACCAGCTCCTGCCCCACCAGCCCCTGCACCCTCGGGCTCAACTACGGTGGTGGTCACAAACACGGAGAAGAAGGACAGACAGAACATCATAAATGCCTGGGGAAGAAAGGAGGAGTGGCAAGTCTCATGCTATATGCCAAGACGAGCTCAGACAAAGACTCTGATGCTTCGCTTTTGAGCAAGCTCAAGAGATCAATGCCTGCATGAAGGCTTTTCCTTGCGACGAAACGCAGGAATACGAGGCCCTTGTTACTGTTTTTGACCAATCTCTAGTCTAGGAGGGATTTGATCTGACACAGTACAAGTTTTTGAGAAAGAAGGAGGAGATTAAGAGAAACAATGCAACAGGCCTAGACGCTCAGTGTGAACTGGCGGTGGCCACACTCATTTCATATTTTCAATCTCATGGATACCAGCATCTCTGCACTGGTACTCTCATAGGATTTGAAATCTTTGAGACAGTGGCGATGAGTTTGAGGAGTGCTGTTGGCTTGGCGGCGACCCTTACGGAGGTAGTTTCCTCCTATGGGCTATTCTATGGCCGCAAGTCGATCATCCTCTATTTCTTTTCGGCGTTACACACAGTTAACCCGAGTAAGCTTACTCAGCTCATACAACAATGCTCGACGTTTAGCTCAGTGAAGTCCAAGAACTTCCTCGAGACACACGTGTTCGAAAATACGGTTCAAAGCGTTGCTCCGTCAGCACTGTTTCAAGAAGTGATGAGTGCATGCTCAAACATGGACTCGCTCACGGAGGCACATACGGCACAGGCAGGCGGTGTACCTGTTGGCGCACAAGCCACGTACACAAACAAAGTTGCCGGTTGGAAGAGACAGAGAGAGCCAGACCTGAAGACCGCATGTTGGAGGTGGTTCGCGGGCTTGCAGTGTAAGGCACAGATGGAGAACAGAGACTGCTCTTTCAATCATGATAGGCAGAACCCAACAGCAAGGGCAAATTTTCTGAGCAGGACGGAAGGCAAGGAACCGGGCCTTTTCATTATGCTTCAGATTGCCGCTGTGAACGAAGGTTGGTATGCCAATATGTGTGATGATGAGGAGTTACGAAAGGCAATCATTACCTACATGAAGAGGATGAAGGAGAAGAAGACGCGATCCGGAATACAGACTTTCTAATAAATAGGGGGTCATCACAAACCACCTCCGGACCACCTGCGGACCACCTGCGGACCAGCTCCGGTACATGTACCGGACCACCTCCGGTACATGTACCGGACCACCTCCGGACCACCTCCGGTACATGTACCGTACATGTACAGGTCATCAGGATCAAGCAGTGGGCACTGTACCCTACATGTGTACGGTACATGTAGGGTACATGCACCTGTGATCTCAGTCCTTTCGATCGTTTTTTTAAAATAACTTTAATTGAAATATGTACTCAGGTCCATTAATATCAAGCTGTCTTAGCGATCTATCAGTGTCAATGACCTCACCAAGACCCAGGCTCCGGCTCGGGACCCCTCAGTGGACCCACAGATCAGTGATCAGCGAAAGCAGAGGGACATGAATACTCAATTTCAATCTGATTCAATCATTCGAAGATTCAGATTCAGATTCAGATTCTGAAGGTGCATGATCACGACGCAGTGTATATCTAACACGCTTAAGTCGTCTTCTCCTTCTCCTTACTACACCTGAACTTCCAGATTCTTTCCTTGCAGGCACAGGCACCCCCAGGGTCTCATTCTCAAGCAAATCCTTGCAAGATTGAGACAGTGTCTTGTCCTCATTAAGCAACACTTCCGTGTCCCTGAAAGAAGTAAGGACGTTGGCACTGCATTCGACTCCTTTCCACTTCTTGATTCCTGCGCCCGCAGGCTTCTCTGCGCAGGGCATGACAGAATCATCCTCGGGGTCTACCCAGCCCAGCAGAAAACCTTTATCAATGACTCTCTTGATCTCACCCTTCTGAGCGGCTACCTCTGGTACGAGGTAATGCACCGTAAACTCATCGGCCCTGTCAGTCTGCTTTGAATGAGTAAGCACTTGTGCCAGCCAAACACTGCCACCTCCATCAACTACAGCAGTGATTGACCCGACACGGGGTCTGAATGGTTGCACAGAGCCATCGGCGGCAGAGGAGGCAGACTTTGGCAAAGGCTTGGGCACTGTTGTTGCGCAGGTCTCAGTGCTGGCAGGCGGTGCCCGGCCCGCCGGCGGTTCCACAGGGCCCTGTGCTTGCGTGGCACAAGCGCTGGCATGCTCTGTGGCAATGGAAGTCCGCGGCGTGGAGTGCACAGGGCCAGCGGCGGCAGAAGAGGCAGACTTTGGCAAAGGCTCGGGAACTGCCGCTGCGCAGCTCTGAGAGCTGGCACGCGGTGCCGGTTCTACAGTGCCCTGTGCTTGCGTGACACAAGCGCTGGCATGCTCTGTCGCAATTAAACCCGCGCCATCGTCGGCTAGCTCTCTGATGTTTGCGGCACTCGACCCTGAGCCTTCGCAAGAGTCTGCTTCTTCTGCCGTGGCCCGACGTCCTCCCTGAGCGGCGGCCTGCTGTGTGCAACCTCCCCCCGACGTGGCTTGATGTCCACCCGCAGGGGCGGGGCCACCAGAAGACGCAAGGGAAATAGCACGACGGGAAACAGTTGGATTGTCTGATGATATTAAAAGCGACGCCGCCGAAGACGCTGGCAAAGGTGGGGAGATTGCACCTGGTCTAGCGTCAACCAAAATAGTACAGGTTGGGTCACCTGTATGCATGTATATATAAATATATAATGTATGTATGTATGTATGTATGTATGTATGGAATCATTGTATGTAATACTAATACTATGTATGTATGTAATACATGCGTGCATGTACAACGTATGCATGTATGTTTTTTTTCGGTTTGATGTTTTTTTTTTTTTTTTTTTTTTTTTTTTTTTTTTTTTTTTTTCAACTGCCATGCATGACATGCCAGCATGGCATGCATGCCGGGGCGCCATGCATGCCATGCATGCCATGCATGCATCAATCACATGCCTGCATGGCAAACATCGCATGCATGCATCACAAAGCATGCATGCATCGCATGCATGCATCGCATGCGCGCATCGCATGCGCGCATCGCATGCGCGCATCGCATGCGCGCATCGCATGCACGAATCGCATGCATGCATCGCATGCGTGTACCGCATGATGCATCGCATGCAATGCATCGCATGCACGCATGCATGCATGCATGCATGCATGCATCGCATTCCTTGCATGGATCGCATGCATGCATCGCATGCATGCATCGCATGCAAGCATCGCATGCAAGCATCGCATGCGATGCATGCATGCAATGCATCGCATGCATGCAATGCATCGCATGCATTGCATGCATGCATTGCATGCATGCATGGCATGCATGCAATGCATCGCATGCATGCAATGCATCGCATGCATGGCATGCATGGCATGCATGCATGCATCGCATGCATGCATCGCATGCGTGTATCACATGTGTATTCATCGCATCGCATTTATTGCATTGATTGTATTCGTCGCCTGCATGCATCGCATCGCATTCATCGCATTCATCGCACGCATGAATCGCATGCCTGCATACATCGCATCGCATGCAACGGTATGTACAGACGAATTAATTAATTAATTAATTAATTAATTAATGTATGTATGTATGTATGTATGTATGTATGTATTTGTATGTATGTATGTATATATGTATGTATGTATGTGTGTATGTATGTGTGTATGTATGTACGTTGTTTGAACGTTGCAACTTGGTTCGCTGTTTCGTCGAAGTACACATGTCTCGCATCAGTAGCGGCTTCGTCATTGTCTGCGCAAGAAGAAAACAAGAAAACAAGAATGAATGAATGAATGAATGAATGAGTGAATGAATGAATGAGTGAAATGAATGAAAGAAGAAAGAATGTTTTGAATTTAATGAAGAAGATAGAGCAAAGGAAGGATCGACAGACAATGAAGAAGATAGAGCAGACACTGAAGAAGAAGGATAGACAGACACTGAATTTAATGAAGAAGATCGGCATTAAAGGAGTCACTGAAGAAGATATAGCAAAGAAAGGATAGACAGACACTGACAAAATAGGAACCTGCTGTTTGTGGCGCTGATGGGTCGGGCGCATGGGTTGCGCTTGCGAGTGTAGAATCTGATGGGCCGGGCGCTGACAATATGGTGGGGCGCTGCGCTTGGCAGCGGGTGCGGGTGAAGATGGGGCGAGGCGCCTGCGCCTGGGAGCGGGGGCGCAGCGCTTGGGAAGACCCAACTCCTTGTGCACAAGAGCAACCATACACACACATTATTATCTATTACTATTATTACTATTATTATTATGATTATTATTATGATTATTATTATTATTATTATTATTATTATTATTATTAGGGAGTACATAGGCCATCGGTCCTTTCCATGGGCTGATTGGTATAAAGCTCCTAGAGTAATGTTCTATGCCGTCACTTCCTTTATTCCACCGATTGGTGTGGAGACTTTCCTTATGGAATGGAGGACTGGATGCACATGGCCTTTTGGCTCAGCAATTGGCAGGAGATACACTATTATTATTATTATTATTATTATTATTATTATTATTATTATTATTATTCTTCACAACAGTGTGTGTGAAAGTGAGAGCGACCTCGCGCACCTCTTCTTGCAGGCGCTCTCGAATCTTGTAATTGCGCTCCCCTTCTTCGTCGGACTCGTCTGATCGTTCGCTCCAGCTACAAGGACCTTCTCTGCTGGATTCTGAATCGCTGTCCGCCGTCAGGACCTTGCCTTTGCCCGCCTTGCCTTCGCCCGCCTTGCCTTCGCCCGCCTTGCCTTCGCCCGCCTTGCCTTCGCCCGCCTTGCCGTCGCCCGCCTTGGCATTGCGCGTCCTCTTCCTGGATCGGCGGGACCTCTTCGCCACAACGTCCGCAACGCCCGGCAGCCCCTTGTATCCTTTGTGGTACTCCACCTAGATAGTAGTCATACATACATCGCCACCAGCAACAGACATACAATGCATACATTGTGATACACACAGACATACACATATACAGACATACATACATACATACATACATGACGATGAAAAGAGGTACCAGCAACAGACGCCTCATTTCTAGAACCCGGGTCCCTCCAGGTATCTCGACCCCGGCGTCTGCCAGCTCCTCCATCAGCTCATGCTTGTGATACTTCTTGATTAGGTTTTGCGCCCTTGACATGGCCTTGAACTCTTCCTCGTCCTTCTGTCAGTGCATGTGCGGAGAGAGAGAGAGAGAGAGAGAGAGAGAGAGGGAGAGAGAGAGAGAGAGAGGGAGGGAGATAGAGAGAGAGAGAATGAAAGAAAAAGAGAGAGAGAGAGAGGGAGAGAGAGAGATAGAGAGAGAGAGAGATTAGGAGTGTGTGAGAGTGAGAGTAGCCTGCAAGTACTCTGAGTTACCTTGAGCCTGTGCTGTCACGCTTCCCGAAGCTGGGGGCCGTGACGTTTGTCAATGCCGCCCCCGGGCCGGACATGCGTGTGATCCAGCTCTGGTTCGAACAGAACCTGCCCGACGTGGAGCTAAAGTGTGATCTGGATTTGATCCCCGGCTAAAAAAAAACTTCCCCACCTAGGCCGGGCATGCGCGAATGAATGCCTGAAGCTCCGCTCGCCGCGGCCGGAGGTCTGGCATTTAAAAAGAGTGTGACCCAAAAAAAAACGAGTTCTTCTTTGGCTGTGTGTTGGAGAACGCGGTATAAAAAAAAAAGAAAAAAAGATTTGGTTTTCGAACAAAAAAAAAAACACCGTCATTCTGGCAGTAAAAATAATCGACGCAAATTATGTTGGCTCTCTTTTTAATAAACTACCCGGCCAGGACCAGCTCTCGCGGCGTCTGGACGTGCTGGTGCAAACGACCAGCTCTCGCGGCGGCTGGACGTGCTGGTGCGAACGACCAGCCCTCGCGGCGGCTGGCCGTGATGGTGCGAACGTCGTGGTTGACGGTCACGCGCTGCCAGAAAAGGGTTGGGTCCCGGGGCCAGGTCGCGCCCTGGTCGCGCTGCGGGATCCAGACCTCGCACGAGCGCCGGCAGCGCGACAGCGACGTGTACAGCAGCTTTTGCAAATGGAAATTTAGCGGGCAGAACGGCGTCGGCGGCAGCAGCACGTACACGTCGTCGAACTCGGAGCCCTGCACGCAGAAGTCCGTCAAAGCAAAGGCCAGGCACAGCCCCCCGTCCTCGCCGTGCTGCCGGCGGCTCCAGAACTGCACGAAACGCGGCGCATTTTTGCTGTGCCAGACCGTGAACACGCGCCACACGTTCTTGGCCAGCGGGCTGGAGGTCGACTCCACGTCGCGGCAGCCTCGGACCCAGGCCCGGTCGCCCACCAGGTCGACGGTCACGTCCTGCAGGCGCACCAGGTAGCCGACGCAGCGCGGGTCGTCGCGGCTCACGTCGTCTGCAATCTGCGGGTCCAACTCGACGCCGTGGGGCGGCGACAGCGCCTCCGGCGTGCACTCGAGCCTGACCTTCAACGACGGGACGAAACACTGACCGTCTGCGCCCGCGGCGGCGGCCAGCGCCTGGTTGACCAGCGCCACCTCGCTGCGGCGCACGGCCACGATCTGCCAGTCGGGCCACACGACCTCGTGCTTCTGCACGCGCGCCCACAACTGCGCGCGCGGCAGCGCGTGGCGGCTTGTTTGTTGCAACCTGGCAGTCAGCGCCGCGCCGCCGTCCCCGCCAAACCGCAGGTACAGCACGCACTGCCGCAGCCACTCGGGATCAGCCGCTGTGTTTGCGCGCAGCGCCGCGGCCAGGCGCTGCGCGACGGCCCCGCCGCCGTCGCCGCGCAGGACCTGGGTGAGTTCGGCACAGCTGCGGGGGTACAGCGCGCGCACCAGCCCAGGGGTAGACCCGTAGCCCAGCGGCGGCAGCTGTGCGTCGTCGCCCAGCAGCAGCACACGGGTCAGGTTCGGCGCCAGGCGCCGCAGGGCCAACAAGAGCTGCAGCAAGTGTGCGGGCGACATGAGCGACACCTCGTCGACTATTGGCGCGTAGGGTGTCAGTGTCGGACGCACGGCACCCCGCGCGCGGGTGCAGAGCCACGCGTGCGTCTTGTAGTCCGGGAAGGAAATGGCGCAGGCGCCCTCCTCTACGGCGGGTGCGCCGTCCCCCGCGGCAGCAGCGGTCCCGCCCACGCCGCGCAGGCGCCCGTTGCGCACGGCGTTGCGCGTCATGGCCACGAACAGCACCGGACCGCCTATCGCGGACACGGTGGTGGTCTTGCCGGTCCCGGCCGCGCCGGTCAGCAGCCCGACGCCGGCCGACAGGCACTTCCGGAGCGCCGCGCGCTGCTCCGAGGTTAGCAGCGACAGCGCCGCGGCCGTGGTTGTTGTCTTGGGCACAGCGCGCAGGAGCGCCACCAACTGTCGTTCCTGGTTGCAGCACACGCGCGGCGCGAACACGCGGTCGTCAATGCGGACCCACGCGCACCGCGCCGTGCCACGATTTGGCGCGCTGTTCCACAGAGCCTGCAGTGCGCTTTCCAAGCCCGCACCGGCCAGGCGGGGCACCGGCCCGCCCTTGACGAGCTCGCACCAGGCTCTGCTGCACTTCAGTCGGGTGAGCAGCTGCATCGTCCCCAGGAAACACATCTTGGCCTCGTCGCCCGCCGGCAAACAAATCTTCCTCCAGGGGGTTGTGACGTCTTTGCGTGCGAAGCACGCGTCGCGACGTACCGACAGGGTGTTGGTCAGCAGAAAGTGTAGCAACAGGTGCCTGCGCCCGTGCTCACCCAACAGCCGGGCCCAGGCGTCGCGCAGCACGCGCGGCAGCCGCGCGAAGCGCCGGGGCGACAAGCAATCAGGCGCGTCACACAAGTTGTACGCCCCGGAGTCGGCCGCCACGGCGTCTTCGCCGAGCCACAACTTGGGTTCGTACCAGACGCGCGGGTCGCCGCCGTAGAACAGTTGCAAATAATAAGCGCGCTGGGCAGAGGTCCGCTTGGCCACGCGCGCGAGCGAGAACGTAGAGGCCAGGTGCGCCCAGCGCGGGTCTTCTTGTAGCAAGACGGTAAGAAACTTGCGGGCGGACGCCGCGGGAAGGCCCCCGGACGCTAGCTGTTCTTCCGTGGAGGCTGTGTCGTCGTCGTCGTCGTCGTCGGACACGGTCTGCGCCGTGTTCTGCCGCTTGGGCGTCGGCGGCTGGGCCACTAACGACACTTCCAGCAAACCAACCGGCGCGCAGAACCGCCAGCCGCCGGCGGCCCGCTGCAGGCCGCAGGTGGACAGCCGCACTTCCCGTACCCTGTCCTTTAGGAGCAGCAGCCAGGCCGGGAACGCGCCGTCGCCCTGCCCCTGCCAGAGACGCAGAGTGCGGCGGCGCCCGCCGTTCTCTTGCAGCAAGAGAAATCGCTTGTTAGCGCGGGTCTGCCGGAGGCCCGCCAGCTTCTACGACGTGAATTGTAGGCCGTCCAGCAACGAGGGTCCTGCTGGAGATGCCATCCTAACCAGAGGCCGGGGGGGGGGGGGGGGGTTGGGGCTCGAATAGCAAAAAAAAAACCCTCAGGACAGTGTGGACAAAGAAAAAAAGAGGGGCGATTGGACCCCGAGGTGCAGAGAGAAGGCTTTCTTGGCTCGCCCCCCCCCTGGCGGCATTCCTCCCATGTTGCCGCACGGCCCTCCCCCCCCCCCCTGTACAGAGGGGGGGGAAAGGCCGCAAAACTCGACGAATTTCAGGTAACGTTTTCAACCGCAAATGCCAACAAAGTTTGCGCGAAACGATTTTTGTCGGATTTTGCGGACAGTCGATTTTTTTTTCCGATCATTTCGGCACTTGCAAAAACCACCTAGCAAAAAATTCGGGAAACGTGAGCGGGCGGGGAAAATTTTGTTGTAATTTTCCCCGCCCCGATTCGTTTCCCTACAATTTTACTATGCACTTTCAGCCAAAATGTCCCAAACCTTTTTTTCTTCGATATTTAGAACCCGGTGAATTTGGCGACGAAATATCTGTAGGTTGCAAACATCGGCAAATTTATGCGAAATATCTTTTAGTCATCGGCAATTCTGTGCGGAATCAGCCGCAAATTTCAACAAACTTTGCGCGAAACGATCTTTGTCGGATTTTGCGGACAGTCGAAAAAATTTTTTCGATCATTTCGGCACTTGGAAAGACTGCACAGCCAAAAAATCGGGAAACGAATCGGGGAGGGGAAAATTTACTGACTTTTCTCCCCGCCCGCTCACGTTTCCCGATTTTTTTGCTAGGTGGTTTTTTCAATTGCCGAAAGGTCCCAGATTTTTTTTCGTTATTTAGAACCCGGCGAATTTCTCGCCAATTATCTGTAGGTTGCAAACATCGGCAGATTTGTACGAAATCTTTTCATTCGCGAACTTCGGTAGATTTGTGCGAAATCTTTCTGCGTCCGCAAATCTCGGAGATTTGTGCGAAACGATCTTTGTCGGATTTTGCGGACAGTCGAAATTTTTTTTTCAATCATTTCGGCACTTGAAAAGACTGCACAGCCAAAAAATCGGGAAACGAATCGGGGAGGGGAAAATTTTGTTGTAATTTTCCCCGCCCCGATTCGTTTCCCTACAATTTTACTATGCACTTTCAGCCAAAATGTCCCAAACTTTTTTTTGTCAATATTTACAACCCGGTGAACTTCTCCACAAACTTTTTCGGCCGAGAATCCCGACTGATTTCGCGCGGAATTTCCGGTCGCAAACTTCGATAAATTCGTGCAAAATCCTTTTTCAGCCACAAATCTCGGAGATCTGTGCGAAACGATCTCTGTCGGGTTTTGCGGACAGTCGAAAATTTTTTTCAATCATTTCGGCACTCGCAAAGACTGCCAAAAACTCGGGAGACGAATCGGGGCGGGGAAAAATTACAACAACCAGCAAAATTTTCCCCGCCCCGATTCAGCTCCCGGATTTTTGGCTATGACAAAATTATAGTGCCGAAATGTCCCAAACTTTTTTTTTCATTATCTAGAACCCGGCGGACTTTACGACAAAAAATGTAGACCGTAAGTTTCGACAAATCTGGTGCGAAGTCTTTTCAAGAGTCAGTGGCCCGCACAGTCCATAGCTCTGCGCGCGGGGTCCTGGGAAACTAGCCTGCTATTATTTTTTTTCCGGAGTTCCCGTCACGCTAGGGTTGCACTAGTTCGCAGACAAGATCCGTCTGCTTGGCAGATGTCACACCTTCTTGTTCCAACGTTGGCGAGTTCAAGAAATGCGGTTTAACATCCTGGCGGCTGTGTAAAGTACTGCCTTCCAGTTCCAATGGCGGCAAGTTCTTGGCAGGAGAGGTGATTCAATTTGAGGAACGCCTTGCTGGAAGATCCGTCAGAGGGCGACAAAAGTTAGGGGCTTTAGTGCTGCGAGGACGGCCCTGGAACTCGTAGGTTGACGCTGTCTTGATTGCTGCTGGATCAAGGTTTTTTAGTGCGTGTAGTTTCTGGGTGACAGTTGCAAACGGTAGTCTTGGTATAACAGGCTGGTCCTCCAAGCTCGATGAGTGTGGGGCGGGTTCTGCTGTAGCTACTGTGCCAAACACTGTTCCTAGTTTATTCGGGACGCGTTGCATTTCCTTTACTTCCACTGGTCTTCTCCCCAATGGGTGACACGCTCCTTTTTGCACAATGCTTCACTGTCTCCTCTCTCTCTCCTTTGCTACCGTTTCGGTCGAAAAAGGGGGGGGGGAGGAAAGAAGACAGTGCTGCATTGTGCAAAAAGGAGCGCGTCACCCGTTGGGGAAAAGGCAAGAGGTGTGTCGCAAGCTTTCCTATCCCCCTTTTCCCCCCGCAAAATTCCGCATCCCCGAATTTCCCGGCCGCCCCACCAACTTTTTTTTTCAAAAAAAAACACCGAGAGAGGCGTCGACCCCCCCCCCCCCCCCCCCCCCCAAACAACATATACACTTTTTCTGTGTGTTAGCGGCACTGCCCAGCGCAGAATCGGCACGGCCCCTCGGTAGGGGGGCCTGCGCGCCTCTGTCTGTCCGTTTTGCTGAGGTGAGAGCAGCGTCGGGACTACTGTGATGTGCGCGTGTGCGTCCAACACAAGAAAGACGGCAAGTCACCCCCCTTTTTTTGGACACACTCGCGCTCAGCCTAATGCCGTGGTGATTCCGACGACTTTAAAAGTTCGGAAAGAGCGACTGTGTGGTGTTTTCTTTTTAATCATAAATTTGTTCTGACGGTCTTGTAATCTGTCCGGAAACCAAATCGCAACGAAAATGATAGACTGTCATTTCGCGGAATGCGCGCGAAGCTTTTCATTTTTTGCGTTTTGCGCAATCGCGACAAAATGTCAGACGCTCAATTTGTGCGGATACATCCCCTTCTTCTTTGATAGTCAGTGCAGCCGTCGTTTCTTGTGGACTGTCGCCGGCGATTCTGGCTCCAGCAAACTGGACCAGTATTGGATTTGCAAGTTATATTTTGCAGCTGATTGCTTCAGCGTGGCTAGCGCGGGCAGCCGTTTGTTGAGATACCTGGTTTGCTCGTGCAACCACTCGGTGCTCAGCTTAGATTCCGCGGGCACTGACTTTCTGCTCTTGTGCACGTAGGCCGCACAAACATCATGCACAAATTTGTGTGTGGTTAAAGACAGCGAATCACCGCGCGCGCGGTCTTCTTGTACCGCCAACAGCGA
The DNA here is from genome assembly GCA_019918135.1 of Paulinella micropora. Classification (NCBI taxonomy): domain Eukaryota; phylum Cercozoa; class Imbricatea; order Euglyphida; family Paulinellidae; genus Paulinella; species Paulinella micropora. Next base: position 185,047 of record WBZZ01005104.1, read on the forward strand.
GCGACAGTGTACGGACGGACAAACCGCGGACTTGTCCAAAAAGTCGGTGCCGTGCAAACAAAGAGCGCGCAAGAAAGCGGGTAATCCGCCGGGGTTCTTGCCAACCGCCTCCAAAACGGGATTTATGTGCAACAGGAATTTTTGCTGGAAGTTGAGGTACAAGCGCAAATCTCGCTGCGCGTCCGCGACCATGAGGCCCAGCACTAGAAAGTCCGTGTCCACGGTGTCTGCTACGTAATGCCAGCCGCTGCATTTGCTGTGCCAGCGCTGGATCCAGCGGAAGACGCCGAGGTCGGCCTCGCCCTCGGCCACGGGCTCCTCGGGCCCCGCGCGCCAGGCCCAGTCGCCGCCGTCGTCGGGCGCGAGGCTGTGCACCCCGAAGCCCAGGTCCAGCACCAGGCGCGACCCCGCGGTCTGGCGCCCCTTGAGCGCCGCCACAATCGCCGGCGCGTTGTTGAGCAGAATCTGTTGCACATAGCGCAGCAGCAGCGGCCGGTGCTCGCGGCTGCCGATCAGGTCCTCCACGAAGGCATTCGGGATCGGTCGGCTGCCGGCGTCCAGCAGTCCGTCGTGGGCCGCGATCGACACCGCTCCGGCAGGCAGCTGGCTCTGTGGCAATTTCGCGCGGCGTTTCTGCTGCGTCGCTTGCTTGAGCGGCGTGACGAGCGCCGGCTTGTCGGCGACCAGCACGATTGCATTACCCTGCAAGGTACGCAGCGGCTCTAGCACCAGGTTCAGCGCCAGCCGGTGCCAGACACCGTCTCCACCGCCGGCCGCGCGCAGCTTCTTGGCGCGCACGCACGCCTTCTGCAGCCTCACGAGCGTGTCCTGCACCACTACACAGGCGCCCGCGGGCAAACTGGTGACGACGCCCGCGGACAAGGCCTCGGGGCTGATTTCCTCGAGCGTTTTCCAGCCGCCGTAGAGCCCCATTTGGTTTTTGGTTGGCTCTTTTGGTACTGTCCAAGAGTGGCGCAAAACAGGCCCTTCGTTTTTTTTGGGGCTAGCAAAAAAAAAGCCGGCACCCTCCACTGGCCCCCCCCCCTTTCTGTGTGAGAGCACTTCCACCCCTCGAGACCTGGCGCCCTTTCCCCGCCCCCCCCCCCCCCCCCCGTCCTTCCCTTTCCCCACCCTTTCCCCCCATTTGCTTTTTGTCCGCGACAACTTTGGGTTTAGGCTATTTCTTCCCTTTTTTTTCTACCACGCCCTCTTTGAGACTGCTATAAATCCCTACAAGTGGTTCCTTTTTTTTTTTACTTTCCCCCTTCCTACCCGCTGTTTCTTTTTTAAAAAACCCTCCCCCCCCAAAAAAAAGAAAGAAACAGTCAAGGCCCAACCACCGGGCAGAGAAAAAAAGATCATGTCACCCGAAAAAGAATTTTTTATTAGGCAAATGCGCGTAGTTGGTCTAGGGCACGTTGGTTGAAACCCCCGCATTTCTTGTCTTTGGTCAGGACTACTCCTTTTTCATGGTGTGTATACAGAAAAGTCTGAAAATGCACGTCGGCAAATTCTTGCATCCATGGATTCAAGTCAAGCTTTTCCTCCTGGACCCCTTGGTTCAAAATGAGTACAACAAGCTTGCGCCCGTACTGGATGTCACATATTCTTTTTGCTTGCCTCAATCGCTCCGGTTTTAATTTGAGATCAAGGCGCTGTGTAGACAAAAGAACCACGTAAAACATCAAAGAGTTCAACTTCGTTTCACTCAGTTGGTTAAATATGGATTGTAGTACGGGTGTGAAATTTCTCTGGGTGACAATGTTCTCAATATTCCACACTACCAATCCTTTTTCGTACAGCTGCCCGGTTTTGTCCTTGCGTTGGCTGTCGTCTTTGTCGATGATGTTATTTGCTGCTTGCAACAACTGTTCATGGCCAACGGCATGCAGTTGGATTAGGCGGTACAATTCTGCGACCCTCCGGCAGTTATGGACGCGGGGTCTGGGGTGGCCAGAGCTTTTCCTTTTTTCTTTGGTGGTTTTTTTGGCAGTAGATGAGCGAGAGCCTCTTTTCCTTCGGTCTCTCGTCATTATGCTATCTGCTGCTTGTAACAACTGCTTATGGCTCGTGGCATAGAGCTGCACTAGTCTGTACAATTCTTCCACCGTCCGGCAGCCGCGGACGTCGGACATTTGGTAATAGTCAGAAGCTGCAAGAAAAAACGAATTGCTCCTCCCCTCTTCGTCAGGCGGGAGTCTCTTTTTTGTTTTCTTAGTTTAGATTTACTGCTTTCTGTTTACGGGCCCTATAAGTCCATACCAAAAATCCCCTCTCCTTCCCCCCCCCCCCCCCTCTGCCAGAAAACATCTCCAAACCTCCCAACGTTCTCCTTTCTCCCCCCCTCCATTTCCGTCCCTACCTCGGCCGCCGTTTAATAGACCAAACCGACCGCATAGTACAGGTCGATCATTGTACAGGCCATTGTCAGCACGTTCCAGTACTCGGCCGTCTGCAGCGCGCAGACCAGAAATAACAAGGTAACGGAGATCTCTAGCAAGCCCAGCGCAATTCGCCGCGGTCGGTGGCCCAAGCACATCTCGGCTATGTTCAGTCCTACTACTAGTGCCGTCAGCAGGCACCTGCAGGTATTCAGGAGCGTGAAGCCGCCGCTCCTCTTGGTGACGCTGGCGACGATCCCAGTGGACAAGATACCCCTGGTCAAGCGCAAGGCGAAGAGCGCAACAGAGCCTTTGGCTTCTCTTAGGGCTAGCACCAGCAGGTGCAGCTGAAAACGCGACCACAGCAGCTGCAGGAGGATGACCACGCGCAGCAATTGGCTGCATTGTCGGAGGGCTTGGGCCTGTCCGTCGTGGTGGCTTTCCCTCTTGCGCACGTTGTACACAAACCAGAGGATGGTCCGCCTGAACCCTACCAGCGCGGTAGAGAGCGAGTAGCACACGATAGACAGCAAGCACTGCTGGCAGGCGATGCGCGCGCTCGTAAAAGCCACGCACGTAACGTAGATCCAGAGCTCCGCCGAACACAGCAGGCGGACAGTCCAGGTTACGGGTGCTTCCTCTTCTTCTTTCACCATTCGATCTGTACCAAATTTATAAATACATTTGAGAATAAGCGACGTGCTGCCTGTTTTTAGGCGCTGGTAGCTGCCACAAAAAAAACTGTCTGCCCTCTTTTCTGCCTTTCTTTTCCAGCCCCTATTGTTAAGCGCCAAAACCCGCGGTGCTCCCCCGTTTTTTTTTGGCTGTGGCTTGCTTTCTTTTCTGCTCCCCCCTAGCAAAAAACGCGCAGGTAAACAGCGAAGCCTAGCCAAGCCTTTTTTCTTTCCCCGCCCCCCTTTTAAATTCCGCGCCGCTTTCTGTCTTTTTTTGGTTCTCCTCCCCACCAAAATTTGCCTGGCCGTCTTTTTCTTTCCTCTTTCGGTGCTAAACGTTGGTCAGGACTTTGTTTACAAAAGGCAAATTCTAAGCATTCTTTCTTCTCGCGGTAACCGTGCCAGCACACCCACTACTTCCAGCCCGCGCCAACTTTGATGCTAACAATCCCTGCCTGGGCTCCCGACCTGATCGTGGCGAGCTGGGCTGCCACGGCGTGGCGGGCCATCGCGACCCTAATGGCTGTTCTGCTACTGTTCTTGTTCCGCCGACGACCCGCCGTCAGCCAGCCACAAAGTGACATGGCCAGCACCGAGGACCTCAGCTGCAAGCCAAGCAAGAAGCACCCTCTGTGGACCAACAAAGACATTCGCTGGAGTAGAATAACGTCTGTCATGTCCGACCACAACTCGAACGGCTCCTTGGTCTTGCATTTGTACCAATAACAGATCGCAGGAAAAAAGTGTTTGATTTTTTTTTTAAAAACAGGAAAGTTGACTCGCATTTTCCGCCGGCTAGCAACCGAACCCGGACGAGAGAAATGCGTTAATGCTGTTGACGCACTGGTTGATAGCCTCGGACGCTTGGTTTAAGCTAGTGGACAGCCCACCGGCGGGGGGGGTTTCTGTCGAGTCCTGGCCTAGCCACAGCCTGAGCCAGGTACTGTCAGACGGTGGCGGACGGCAGGGGAACCATTCACAATTGTCCACCGTCAGGAGTGGCGGCCGCAGGTTCCAATGTGCGGTCGTGTAGTCGATCACTGTCTCTATTGGCGCCGCCTGCTTGCAAAAGCCCAGCATGCATTTCCTCCACTTGCGATAAAAGGTCTCTTCTTCGCCGCAGCTGTCCAGGCCGCCGGGGGGTACCCCTAGAACCGTGTAGTGCAGCCCGTCCCATTCCCTGCGTAGTTGTCGCAGGCTGTCCGCGCGGCCGATAATCTTGCCCACGGACAACTTGGGGCGCTTGGGGCCGGCCACGGTTGGCGCGGGGTAGAGCCGCAGCTTCCTGTCTTCCAGGCGCAACCTCTTGGCCTTGCCCTTGAGCAAGGTCACGTACACGAAGGCCACCAACAAGAGCCGGCCCTGGTTTCTCTCGAAGGCTAGCATGAAGGGCGACGTGGCGTGCCGCCCCAGGTACACCAGCCTCATTGAACGGCTGGACAGAAGTGTGCGCAAGAACGAACCAGGGAAAAACAGCAAGAAGAGGGGGAATCCCGACGTGATCCCGCGCATTTGGGTTCCGCTCCTCTGGTGCGCCGGCTGTTTTCTTTTTCTCCGGCCTTCTCTCTCCGGTCACTATTTCTGAGCGCGGGAGGGAAGGCCGAAGAAGAAACATTAAATATCTTTTCCCACCCCGCCCCTTTTCCCCCCTACTTTTTTGTTTCTCCTTTTTTTTTATAGGTTTCTTGTATTTTTTTCTTCTTTCCCTTCCCTTTTTTATCTCCCTCTGTTGTTCTTTTTTTGGAGAGAGAAAAAAAACAAGGAGCTCGTACGGTGCCAAGAGAAAAAAAAAAGAACTTCATGGACGCAAATTGGTGGGGCCGTGCTGTCTGGATCACCGAGCAGGCCTGTGGTACCGGCGCGGGCTGGCAAACGTGGGCCGCCGCCCGGGGCGCGAAGCGGTCGGACTACCCCAACATTAACGAACTGCGAGATTTCTGGCAGCGCTTTGTGACGATTGCCTGGGCCGCACCCGACTGCCTGTTGGCCGGCGCCGACGCACAGTACAAGGCAGAGATCTCGGCGGAGCTGGCGAGGCTGAGCGACCAGGAACTGAAGCGCAGCGAACGCTCGTGGTTCGCGGCGCCTGCAACCATCGCCGCCACGATTGTGCTCGACAACCGGGAGAGATGGCTGGTGCAGTGCCTGGGGCAGCTGCCGTTCGTCAGGGTCGAAACGCTGCAGGTGGGCGACATTGCGTTCAGGCGGGGTACCCGCGTCGAGCGGGTGTTCGAGCGCAAGCGCGCCGACGACTGCGTGCAGTCCATCAGGTCGGGCCGTTTCCAAACACAGCGGCTGGCGCTGGCCGAGTGGGCCGGCGCGCAGAAGGGTGTGGCCGGCTACATCCTCGAGAGCCCCGCGTGGCTGCTGCCAGACTCGTCCTGCGAGCTGCTAGCGCCCGTGCGTGGCAGCCTGCCGCGCAACGGGACATTGGAGCCCGGCCTCCTCACGCTGCTGCGGGCCGCCGAGAGCAGCACGACCATGAGGTACGGCCTGTTGTGGCTGACCACGGCCCACGCGTTCCATTCGGCGCTGCTGCTGCTGAACTTGTTCCGGGTCTGGGCCAACTCGGACACGGGTGCGTCGCTGCAGGATGCGGTGGTGCAGGAACGCGCCAACGCGGTCCGGCGGGGGGCCGACACCGAGCGGCTGGGGGTCTACGCGGCCGTGCGGGGGGTGAGCCCCGCGGTGGCCAGGGCCATTGCCGCGCGCTTTCCCACGGTGGCTAGCCTGGTCCGGGACGCCGAGGCGCGGGGGCCGCGCCAAGCGCTGCGTGAACTCTCGGACCTGCGCACCAAAAAGGGCGGCCGCAGGCTGGGGCCCAAGCTCGCGGCCAGGGTTTGCTGCCGCTTCGGCGTGCTGCCGTGCACTACCAATAGCCTGCCGTGCCGGTGCTAAGTTTTGTGGTAGGTTCGCCCGCTCTGACGATCTCATGGGGCTGGCAAAAAAAAAATCCCAAATCTTCGGACACCAACCCAGGGCTCACCCGCGGCCAGTGTCTGGCACAGCTAGGGCGAGCTTGCAAGAACAGTATGGTCGGAACATGGACCGGGTACAAAAGGCCGTCGTATGCTTCCAAGCGGCGCATGAGGCTTGGTTCAAACGCAACTAAACAAGAGACAATTGGGCTGGCCAGCCCCGCTGTTTTGTTTAAAGCAAAACAATAAAATTACTATTAACACTCCTTGATAACAAATTGAATCGCGGCGCGAGTCCGCAATCTCTGACATCTAGTTCGCGCAGAGCCGGAAGTCTGCTTACAAGCCGGCGTGCCCCCGTCCCAACTATGTTCGTGCAATGGGAGAGGTCTAGCACCTGGAGCAGCTCCAGTCCCCGCAAGTGCACCAGCCCCGCGTCCGTGAGCTGGGCGCAGCCCGCGAGGGTTAGTTGTTGGAGATCTCGCAGGGCTGACAAGTGCGCCAACCCCGCGTTCGTGATTTGTTGGCAGTCATAGAGATTTAGGCTCTGGAGACCGCGAAGTCCTGACAGGTGTGCTAGCCCGGCATCGGTGATTTTGCTGCAAGCGTACAGGTTCAGGCTCTGGAGCCCTCCTAGCACCGACAAGTGCGCCAGCCCGGGTCGGTAATTTGTTGGCAGTTTCCGAGGTACAGGTACTGCAGTTCTACGAGGCACGACAAGTACGCCAGCCCCGCGTCCGTCAGCTTAGTGCAGCCTGCGAGGCTCAGACTTTGGAGATCTTGCATAGTTGACAAATGGGCCAGACCCGCGTCCGTGATCTGGATGCAGTTGGAGAGGTTCAGATAGTAAAGCCCCGACAAGTTCGCTAGCCCCGCGTTCGTGATTTGCCGACAATCATAGAGGACGAGGGTCTGAAGCCCGCGAAGCACCGCTAAGTGCCCCAGCCCAGCATCGGTGATCTGGTGGCAACCACCAAGGTTGAGTTTTTGGAGGCAGCGTAGGCCTGACAAGTGCGCCAAACCCGCGTCCAGGATCTGGGAGCAATTGGAAAGATTGAGCTCTTGGAGCTCTGTGAGCTTCTGCACGTGCTCTAGCCCTGCTTCTGTGAGGCCCCGACATTGCGAGAGGTCTAGCTGCTTGAGCCCCGTTAGTACATTTGACAGTTGCCCCAACACCTCGTTCGTGGCTGGGCTGCTGGTACTAGAGAAAGACAACCTGCGGACACGGGCACCGCGGAGGTCTTGGATGTTAGGCCAGGGCTCTGCCACACGTACGCGTAACTGGTTTATTACTATACGAGCCTTACCCCAAGTCGTACCCCAAGCGGTCAACGCGCGCCGGTGCGTTAACTCGCCGGAATCTAGCTCCGGGAGCTCACAGCCAGCCCAGAAACCCGCGTTTCGTACTAGGCCTGACAAGCAGCGACTGGCGCCCGACAGGCTATGCAGGCCGTCCCAATCCAGGAAGCCACGGATCTCCCCCCACAACTCAACTGGTAGACTCAGCAGGCTCGGCAGGCTTCTGCCCTGATCTAGCATTTCTGCTTTTGTTAGCGGGGCTCCTCTGCCGGTTTTGTATTGCTAAATATGAGACCGGCAGGGGAGCTTTTAGTAAACAACAAAAGATTTATTGCGTACTTCTTGTTTTGCGCGCGCCCCTTTCTCTCCCCCCCCCCCCTCTATTGTCAGCTCCAGCAAACAAGCTTCCTTTTTGTTTAAAAACAATAAATCTTCTCGGCGGACACCGTTTCTTTTCTTGCCCTTTCTCCCCCCCCCCCCCAAAAAAAGAGAAAGAAATAGCAGCTGGCTAGGTCAAGCTTTAAAAAGACAAAGAAAGAAGAGTTTATGTCCCAAGGCCCCCCGCACAAGCGCCGGCACCTAGACCACTCTTTCCTGCGCCCCGAACCGTCCGGACTGTTTAGCCTGCCCTCGGACGTCTTGCAACTGGTTTTTAGCCTTGTAGCCGATGACCCCCAGTGGTTGTATTCGACTTGGGCGCTGCTGTGCCGGGAAGCTAACACGCCGGCCTTATACCCCACGACGTTTCCGAAACTGTGGATCAAACCGTGGTCCCCTCCTATCCCGCAAAGGTGTTGGCGGGAATGGAAAGAAATCGTTTGCGTCATTGTTGAGAGTAACGAGGAAGAAACTGCCGAGATCTTGCAACGTATCATCGAGGGCAAGACCTGCGTGCAGACGCTACTAATATGTCACAGGAACCAGCGCCTTTCCGGGCGAGACCTGCAACAGGCCGGGCGGATCACTGGGCTGCGGAGCCTCGGCGCCTCCTTCCCGCCGTGCAGGCCGCGGAAGAACAGACCAGCTGCCCTTGACGTGTCCCCCCAAATGGAGCCCTGCGACCGTTGGTTGAACGACTGTCCTAACGACTGTGACAACGCGCTAGCTACTTACCTGGCCCAGAAGTCGCCGCACACGTTGATTCTCTGCTTCAAGCCAAGCCTAAGCCCCACACTGCGCACCGTGCTGGCCAGCAGCGTCCAGCTGCGGCAGCTCGATCTCAGAGCGTACGGCTCCGACGACCTCGGCTGGCTGCGGGGCCTAACGAGACTGCGTTTTTTAGATCTCTCGGCTTGTAATGATATCACGGATGCTTCGCTGGCAAGCCTGGCTCATTTGCACGAGCTGCGCGCGCTGAGCTTGTTCTCTTCCCAGACCACTCTTTCCGAGGCGGGGCTGCGACATCTGTCGGGCCTGCGCAATCTGCAACAGCTTGACCTCGGCAGTGTGGCCGAACTGACAGACCTCTCGTTTCTAGCAAACTTGCACCAACTCCAGACGCTACGTTTCCTTTCCAGCAGGCTCACCGGCGCTGCGCTGTGGCCGCTGACGGAGCTAAACCTGCGCTGCCTGACTATGACAAGCAACCCGTGGCTCCAAGACGGTGACCTCGCACGTTTGCCCGACAGTCTGCAACAACTGGACCTGGCCGGCTGCCGGGCCCTCACCGACGAGGGCCTCGCGAATCTGGCACGTTTAGGGCAGCTGCGGCGGCTAGTGCTAGGGGGCTGTAACCTGCTAACGACCACCGGAACCCAACGCTTGTTAGCCCTGGCAGACCTGCAAGACCTAGACTTGTCTGGTTGTTCGTTGCTCACAGACGACGTCTTTACGCACCTTTGGCAGTTGCGTAATTTACGGAAGCTGGGTATTCTACATTGCTCCGCGATCACCAGGGCTGGCGCTGACCACTTCAGGGCCGTGCGGCCCGAGGTCACGGTTTATTTTCCCTAGCAGGTGTGTTAAGGAAAGCGAAAAAAACCCCCGCCATTCTTTCTTTCGTTTGGTTATGGCTGCCGGATTGCTCGTTCTTTTTAATAAACCCTTGGCGACGGACACAAGAAAAAAAAATAAACCTAAACACAAATTCTCTGTTGCCTGCCAGCTTTTTCCTCCAACCACCAGCAGGTGGCGGACTAGAGCCTCCGGCAGAAAATGCCGCACGGCCCGGCCTGGGAGCGGAGGGGGGGGGGGGCGGGGGTAAAGAATAGTAGCAGTGTGGGGGGGGGGCCACGACTGTCCCCACCCCCCCCTCCTCTATTGCGCCTGGCCCTTTTTTTAAACCAGACCTCTCCCTCTTTGGTTCCGGCCCCCCACATTTGACTGTCAGCGCGCACAACCCCAAATCCTTACTTTTTTTTTGCCTTCTTTTAATTCTAGCACACTGGTAGCAAATGGCCTGCCCAACCCTGCTGTCCGACGCCGCGTGTTCGACCCTGTGGTACAACGTAGTGGAGGCCGGCGGTGTCCTGCGCCTGCTGGGGCGCGGTCACTTGCAAGCGCAGGGCAGCTACGGCCTGCTAGCGTTTCTGTCGGAGAGCTGCAACGGACGCCACAATTGCGCGTGCCTGATCTGTGCCCTGGAACGCAGGGCCCCCTGTTTTTCTCAACTACCCGGCACGGAGTGCCGTTGCCTCCGCTGCCGCGTGTTCAGGCGGAGTACGACGGACCGCGCGGAGGACAACAACCGGCGCCGCGTCCTGTTGTTTACCCAGCGCGGCTTCGAGTCCAGGCCACACGGAGAGGGCCTGTCGGTGCTGTCGTTCGGGACCCGCCGCGGGTTCGGCTGTGCCGCCGTCGGGCTAAACCTGGGCCTGTGGGAACGCCAGGCCTTCTACGACGAGCTGTGCCACAGAGTTATCTCCAGGAGAAGCCGTGCGCTGCTCGCCGAGAGCGCCACCGCCATGTTTGGCGCGCGGAGCGGGGTCCGGTTGTGCGCTCTGGTCTCGGAACCGATCGTCTCGGACTGCGACTGCACTCTGTGTTGTCGGTACCTCGGGCACAACCTCACCCTCGAGCGGCTGTGGGCCCTGCTACATTCGGGCGCGGGACCGCCAGGGACAGCAGAGCCCGAGCAGACCCGCGAGCTGGCCCGCCGGCTGCTGGCGCAGCTGCGCCAGGCCTCGGGCTGCACTAACCTGTGGCAGATCCAGCCGCAGGCCACTACCGCCATTGTGCGTGTGGTCGACGACCTGAGCTACTACGGCGCCGAGCGTACGCTGCAGTTTCTGTCAACCCTGCAGACCCTAGCCGGGAAATCCGGCCCGGCGGACCCCGCGGTGGCAGCGCTACGAACGGAGCTTGGGCCCCTGGTGTCGTACGGCAGGCAACACGAAAAAAAACGCTTTTATCTGCTAGTGTCCGGCGAGGCGCGAGAACAGCGGTACGAGGCGTTGACTAGCAGGGGCCTAAATATCATGAGCGTAACTAAGCTCGATGCCCAGGCGGTCGCGGACTGGAGCGCACACACCCGCGCCCGCTGGCCCCCCAGCGGCGCGCACGGTCGGTTGGCCGTGCTGGAAATGGTGGACCGCGTAGTGGAGCCGGCCGACGACGTGCCGCCGGGTTTGGAGTTTAGTTTCGAACCCAGCTTCCTGGTGTTCAAGTGCAGTCACGGCAGCGGTTAGCTCTTGTGACCAAAAGACTAGGCCGGCGTGCGGAATTCTGGACAGAACGAGCCGGGCTTTTTTTTTTTGTTGTTAGTAAAATGAGCGACCCTTTCCCAGCCCGTTGCTTCTTTTTTTTTGGGCGGCGCCAGAGCCCCAGAAAAAAACGACCCTTGCAGGCCTTTTTCTTAGCCTAAATTGCCACAACTCTGGTAACTCTGCCTTCCCCTCCACTCCCCAAATTTGCACAATAATCTTGAATCCGTATACAGGTGGTGCATTCCTTGACAAAGGCGGTGTACTCGCCGTCCTCGAACGCGAAGAGAAGCTCGTTGTCGAATGCAGCGCGCTCGGCGCTCCAAAGCCAGTCCTGAACGAGCTCGAACGAAGTGCCCCTCACTAACTGATCAGTCCGGAAGTGCTACAAACATACGTACAGACATTTATAATATACATACATACATACGTATATACGTATACCTACATACATTGTATTACATGCATACATACATACAATGATAAATACATAAATACATACATACTTGCATAAATACATACATACATACATACATAGTAATACTGACACGTAACCTAGCTATAATGTACCTTCACGTAGCGTCGCTTACTTCCGTCGCAGGGGTTGTACGCATGGGATGCACAAAGAAGGTGCGACTCGAAGTGAATACCGTACTCCTGGAATAAATCAATACATATCAGTACATAATAGTTATTATAAATACATACATACGGCAGGCTCTATTCTGTCATCAGCAATACATATTATAATATAAAAGCGTATTTTAAAACATACAAACATACGTATGTACGCATGTACCGCATCGGATTAGCATCGCATGCATTGCATGGCACGGATGCACGCATGGCGTTCATGGCATGCATGCATACATACATATATAGATATATACCTACCTTGTTGACGTAGGACTGGAAGTGGATGAAATTGAAGTTCTGGAAGTCGCTGCCTCCGTCACCAGTGCGGTAGATGGTGTCGAATCCTTTAAAGGCTCCAGGCCCTCCCTCTTGGCCAGGAACTGTAAAGAAAAAGAGGAAGAAAAAAAAAAAAAGAAAAAAAGAAAAAAAGTTGAAAAGAAAAAAAGAAAAAAGATGATAACGTAAGATTACTTAGGTTACCAGGGTGACGTAATTACTAAGGTAAGGTAAGGTAAGATACGGTCAGAGCAGAGCAGAGAACATGCAAAATGGAAAGGGATGCCTACCAGGATGGAATGAACGATCCAGGTGACGCTTCCAGACCATGCGAGTAGAGTAGTTGTTGTGCGGCGTGCGAATCCAGTTGTGCACGTAGGTGTAGCGTAGCAGTCCCATGTCGTCTCTCCACGCGATGGAGAAAACGAGGTCGTGAATGGAATCGCCCGTTCTCTCACCCGAAATACCTATATAATCCTGTTGAACAGAAACAATACGCCAATGCAAAATGAATGCATATCAATGATAAATAAATAGATAGCTATGTGTATAATGTGTTTAATATATGAGAACTGACAGGAGCTCTCAGCACTCCTCATCTATCTATCTATCTATCTATCTATCTATCT
>WBZZ01005104.1:200000-202500 GCA_019918135.1 Paulinella micropora
GATGATGATGATGATGATGGCGATGATGATGACGATGATGATGACGATGATGATGACGATGGTGATGATGATGATGATGATGACGATGATGATGACGGTGAAGATGGCGCAGGCGACGATGATGATGATGATGACGATGATGATGATGATGATGATGATGATGACGATAACGATGACTCCGTACTACTAGGAAGCAGTACGCATGGTTTTGAAGGATCATTTACACAGAGGTATGCATCAAGGTTGCTCAGCATCTTCTTCGAACTCTTGAATTGCTCCCGAAAGTCTGCTTCCCCCCCGCACCTGCTGACTAGGGCTGAAAACGCGTCTTTGCTTGCATCGCCCTGTGCGAACTCCCAAAAAGATTCATGGGTGCCGTACCACAGGTTGGTAAGCGTGCCGGACTTATGGGACAGTCCCTTCAGAATAGACTCTCTAAGCACAGTCTTTTCAAGCTCACAATAGTGGTCTCGTAACACGCCTCGTGGACGGCCGGCCGTGAAGAGCTCAGGGCGCTGTTCTGCCGGAAGCGTCCCATCCAGCATCGACCTCACAGTCCGTGCGCCAGCATTTACGTGTTGACGAGAGGCTTCCTCGGCCGAAAATGCCGTTTCCATTTCTTTCCAGTCCATGTTGACCTTCATGACGCCAAGGATGGCCTGGCGAAAGGTGGATTGAGAAGGTAGTTGCTTTAGCAGGAGGCGTGTTGCCTCAACAACGCCAGATGCGGACGAGGACTGAACCATGGCGGCACACGTTTCTGGATATCGACTGAGCCCTTGGCTGGACCGCAGATACTCTTTGAGTTGCAAGTCACTGATGCCCAGCGACAGCAGACCCAGGCCCACCTCTTGTAAACGGCGCCACTTGCGAGTCGCTTCGATTCGCTTACGCGTCTTGTCGCTGACCTCACTTACGTCGGCGCGCGGACGCCCCGCCCGCCGGGGAACGGGCGGCTGTGAGGAGGGCGTAACAGTAACCGGGGGCGAAGCAAGAGCGCTGACGGCTGTCTCGGGCGGCTGTGAGGAGGGCGTAACCGGGGGCGAAGCAAGAGCGCAGACGGCTGTCTCGACCGCATGTGCTGGGGCAGGAGGTCTTGTGCTTGCCAATCGTGACAGGCGAGGTGTCGACGCGATAGGACGTGCCTGCAACTGCCGCTGCATATGACCATGCGTACGAAGGGAGCCAGGACTGCCATTGAAGTTAGGGTTAGGGCGTGAGGGGCGTGGAGCCCCCCCGCGTTTGCGGCAGCTGCAGTTGGCGCAGGGCATGATAGGCCGGCGCCTGAAGGCTCCCTCACAGTCCCGGCGGGTGCCGCAGGGCGTGACCATGGATTCCGCACGTTCCCTAACCCTAGCCCGGCACCGACCGTGCGCATCAGGTGCCCTACACACAAACATACACACAAATACATACCTAAGACAATGGTTCAATGATCAGTAATGTCATTGAAGTCATGGTCATGATGATGATGATGATGATGATGATCCTCATCATCATCATCATCGAATCATCATCATCATCATCATCATCATCATCATCATAACAGCAACAACGACTACGACTACTACTACTACTACTACTACTACTACTACTACTACTACTACTATTACTACCACTACATACATACATACATACATACCATACATACATACATACATACATACATACATGTATACGTACATACATACATACATACATACATACATACATGGTACTAATACATACATACATACATACATACATACATACATACATACATAGTGTGTTGTTGTTGTTGTTGTTGTTGTTGGGAGATTTCTTGTTCTTTGTTCTTTTTCTTGTGTTTTCCTTTTATTATTTTTGTTGTGTTGTTTTGTTTGTTTTTGTTTTTATATGTATCTGTTTGTGGTGTTTTATTACATATTGGGTTTAGATATAATAAATAGCATACATTTGTTTTTGTTTTTTTGATATTGTTTTTTGTTTTTTGTTTTTTTTGTTTTTTGTTTTTTGTTTTTTTGTTTGTTTGTTTGTTTGTTTGTTATGGTTGTTTTTGTTAAATAAATAACAATTAAAAAACGATATGGACAACAACCACCAAATAAAACGCAAAAACAAAAAAGAAATTTCTTGATGTTCCATTTTTTCTTTCTGTTTTTTTTTTAGTTTATTTATGTTTGTTTTTTTTGCTTATCTTTCTTTTTGTTTTTTATGTCTTTTTTCTTTATATTTTTGATATTTGTTGCTTGATTATTTCTTTATTGATTTGTTTTTTTGTTTTCTGTATTTTTTTGTATTATTTTTATGGGTTTTTGTATGTTTTTTTTTTTTTTTTTTTTTTTTTTTTTTTTTTTTTTGTATTTGTGCTCTTATTATTGGTTGCTTACATACACACATGGCATGCATACATTACATACATACATATATATATATATATATATATATATATAGAGAGAGAGAGAGAGAGAGAGTAGTAAGAGAGAGAGAGAGGGAGGGAGGGAGGGATGGGAGGGGATTG
>WBZZ01005104.1:210000-217500 GCA_019918135.1 Paulinella micropora
ATTTACATTTACATTTACATTTACATTTACATTTACATCGACATTTACATTACTACATTACATTACATTACACATACATACATACATACATACTCCGTTCCCTTTCTTCGGATTCCTCCTCTAAACAGATAGAAAGATAGATCAGGGAGAAGAAATACCTGTCTGCTGTTGTTTTTAGGTGGCGCCGTCGTCCTCGAGTTCATCTTCCCTTGATGAACGTCAGCAGGTAATACATATACAATATATACATACATACATACATACATACATACATACATATATACATACTTGCATACATGCATACATACATACATATTATTATATACAAATGCATACATACATACATACATACATACATACATGCCCACATTACATTTACATTTACATTTACATTTACATTTACATTTACATTTAAATTAATAAATTGAGTAATTAATCAATTAATCAATTAAATAATGAATTAATTAATTAACAATTAATTAATTAACAATTAATTAATTAATTAATTAATTAATTAATTAATTAATTAATTAATAATTAATTAATTAATTAATTAATTAATTAATTAATTAATAATTAATTAATTAATTAATTAATTAATTAATTAATTAATTAATTAATTGCATTAATTACATGAATTTATTACATTACAATTTGCTTTACGTTGCATTACATTACATTACATTACATTACATTATATTACACACACATACCACATACATACATACATACATACATATATACATATATACATATATATATATATACACATTCCAATCCCTTGTTCGAATTCCTCCTTCTAAACAGATAGATATATAGATCAGGGACCTCAGAAGAAATACCTATTTGCTGTTGTTTTTAGGCGGCACCGTCGTCCTCGAGTTCATCGTCCCTTGACGAACGTCCGGCGGTAATACATATAAAATATGAAATGTAATTAAATGATTACAATGATGTAGCTGCCTGTCTCCTTGTCCGCCTGGCTGCCTGCCAGCATATCTAGTTTGTCCGCCTGTCCAATTACAATATTAGCTGCCTGTCCGCCTGTCCGCCTATCAGTGCCTGTCTGCCTGTCAGCCTGTCTAGTTTGTCCGCCTGTCTGGCTGTCCGTCTGTCTGTCTGGCTGTCTGTCCGTCTGTCTGTCTGCCTCCCTACCTTCCTAGCTGCCTGCCTACCTACCTATCTAATAGTATAGCTACCTACCCACCCACCCGGTACCCACTTACCTACCAACCAACCAACGGTGACCGACCGACCAACATACCAACCAACCAAACTACACATCAATCCATCAATCCATCAATCAATAATTAATCCATTTCCTTGCGTCTACTACTTCTAGGCCCCTGAGACGGCGGACAACGACATGGCCGACGAGGTACCAGTGGTACATACATACATACATGGATACATACAATGTTACATATATAGAAATGCATACCTACCCAAAGAGGGAGAAGAAGAGGGAAAAGAAGAGGGAGAAGAAGAGGGAGAAGAAGAGGGAGAAGAAGAGGGAGAAGAAGAGGGAGAAGAAGAGGGAGAAGAAGAAGAAGAAGAAGGATAAGAAGAAGAGGGAGAAGAAGAAGAAAAAGAGGAAGAAGAAGAGGGAGAAGAAGAAGAAGAAGAAGAAGAAGAAAGAGAAGAAAGAAGAAGAAGAAAGAAGAAGAAAGAAGAAGAAGAAAGAAGAAGAAGAAAGAAGAAGAGGAAGAAGCGTCTCATACAAGGCTGAATTCAAAAATGAACTCAAGGCGTATCTCTTACACCTGCAGCAATCCTGGCACTGCCTACGGGCCTAAAGAGGGCGTTGGACACTTCATCATCAGATGATACCTGAGTGTGGGACAAGTTAAGCGTTAATTACATCCGCCGGAGTGTGGTTAGCCAAACCCCCTTGGGGAGTCACAACGTGTCTTCCAGCTTTTGTGAGAGCCACCGTTACATATACAATTGATGGGATTATACTTCAACGTATATATATACATATATATTCTATATATCATATATATATACAAAAAATATCTATATATATTTACTTCCACCTTTTTTTTTTTTTCCACGAAGCTAGAACTTTACTTTAATTTCACAACAGATTAATCTAATATTTTTATTAACTTCATAAATATATATGTGTATATATATATATGTATGTATATAATCTTTTTGTCATTTTATTTTACTTTGTTTTATTTTCATTTTTTTTATTTTTTATTTTATTTTTATTTCATTTTAATATTTTCAATCTATTTTATTTTAATATTTTAACATTTTAAAAATTTAATTTTTCGTTATTCATAATAATTTGAGAAGTAGGTCACCATCTAGTTAAATCAATAGCTCTTCAGCTAACGATTTGTATGGATGACCAGAGGTTAAATTTCTTAACTTCATTAAATCGAAGGCCTAGGCCTAGTCGTAGTAGTAGCAGTAGTAGTAGTAGTAGTAGTAGTAGTAGTAGTAGTAGTAGTAGTAGTAGTAGTAGTAGTAGTAGTACTAGTAGTAGTGGTAGTAGTAGTAGTAGTAGTAGTAGTAGTAGTAGTAGTAGTAGTAGTAGTGGTAGTAGTGGTAGTAGTAGTAGTAGTAGTAGTAGTAGTAGTAGTAGTAGTAGTAGTAGTAATAGTAGTAGTAGTAGTAGTAGTATATATATATTATATTATATTATATTATTATATATATTTCCGTTTTTTTTTTTTTTTTTTTTTTTTTTTCTCGTTCCTCACTGAACTAGAACTTTACTTTGACTTCATAAAAGATTAATCTAATATATATATATATATATATATATATATAATATATATATACATGAGGAAGAAGAAGAAGAAGAAGAAGAGGAAGACGAAGAAGAAGAAGAAGAAGAAGGAAGAAGAAGAAAGAAGAAGAAAGAAGAAGAAGAAAGAAGAAGAAGAAAGGACAAGAAGAAAGAACAAGAAGGAGCAGAAGAAGAAGAAGCAAGCAAGCTATCATTATCATCATCATCATCATCATTACTGTTATTATTATTATTATTATTATTATTATTATTATTATTATTATTATTATGATTATTATTATTATTATTTGGGGGGCACCAATACATGGTTGGGTGTCACCGCCACACGGCGGGGTTGGGGCCGTTGGCAGCTTGTTATGAGGGGTACATAATCAGTGCTCCACTGATTCATGAGACGGAAACTTTACTGAGAGAAGCTCTCTCACCACGCTCACGGCTCTTGGCTCGGGGTGGCCTCTGGTATCACTCGGGGTGCGGGGGGTGGGGGTTATCTGAGGGAGGGGGTTGGGCTCAGTGGGTCACTGGACAGGTTGGTTAACTAAACTACTGTCGGTATGAGTGGGAATGAAGGCGACAGGCTCCACACATTTCCACAAGCCTTGAAATCACTCAACTGCCACAGTAGCGACTGCCTGGACGCGGGGCTCCTGACTCACCCTCTCTCCCAGAACCCCTCGTGCTCACTTTGCGGATGCCATGGGGATGCTCTGGCGGAGGGTCGGGACGTGTTGGGTGCATGTGACCGGGCCTGTCACTTAGTGTTCTCGGTAGATGACTCTTTTGTAGCTTCTATCGGACGCAGGGTGGCTTGCCACGACACCTCAATGATGCATAGTACGTCACGTTTCTGGCCTGGTTACGGGGGCGGGTAACTGAGGCGGGTTCCTGAAGGCTGGTTACGGAAGCTATGTTATTGTTGTTGGGTTCCTGGCTGCTATGTTATTGTTGTGGGTTCCTGGCTGCTATGTTATTGTTGTTGGGTTCCTGGCTGCTATGTTATTGTTGTTGGGTTCCTGGCTGCTATGTTATTGTTGTTGGGTTCCTGGCTGCTATGTTATTGTTGTTGGGTTCCTGGCGGCGTACATGTTTATGCTTTTTTAAGGGTTGAGCTTTAAATAACCCCACTCGGGTCTTCTTTTATCGAGCTCACCACTCGGTGGATGGAGGCCTGGGGTAGACTTATACGATGTTTTTGATGCTAGGTTCCGTCTCCAGGGATTCGACTGGCATCGCTGCTTTGCCTCACCGCACTGCCTCACCCACACATCCACGCTGGCACACTGTTTCTCCTCTTGCTCTTGTACCTATGTCGCACACAGCTATGAGCTCACGCCGATGAGTGGTTGTGACGAGGTGCACCCAGCTGGATTGCGGGCGAGCCACGGCGGCCTCGCTCTCGCTCTCTCTCTCTCTCTCTCTCTCTCTCTCTCTCTCTCTCTCTCTCTCTCTCTCTCTCTCTCTCTTTTTTTTTTTTGTTGCTTTGCTTTGCTTTGCTTTGGGCGAGGCCTAGCTTTCACATGGGCGGGCTGAGCCTATGAGGGGCGCACGATAAGCGTTCCATTGATTTATGAGACGGGTCCCAATTACCGAGAGTAACTCATGTGAGTTGCTCATCATACTCATGGCTCTTGGCTCGGGGTGGCCTCTGGAATCACAAGGGGTGGGCACTGGGGGAGGGGGTTGTGTTCAGAGGGTCACCGCGAAGGATGGTCAACCAAACTACTGTCGGTCGGAGTTTGTACGAAGGCGAGAGGCCCTACACCTTACCACAAGCCTTGAAACGACTAAATGACCAAAGTAACGACGGACCGGAGCGGGCTCCTGGCTCACCCTCTCTCTCAGCACTCTTCGTGCTCATCCTGCGGATGCCATGGGGTTGCTCTGGCGGAGGGTTATGGGGTGGTGGGTACACGTGCACGGGCCTGTCACTCTGTGCTCTCGGTAGATGACTCACTTGCAGCGTTTATCTGACGCAGGGTGGTTTGCCACGACACCTACCTCGATGATGCACAGCGGGTCTGCCTCGTGCCTGGTTACGGATGCAGGTTCTTATGCGAAGAGCGCGGCCGCTAGTGCTGGCCCTATGGGTCAAGGCGGTAATCCTTCAGGTTTAGACGTTCCCCGTGGGAGCGCGCCTGCGGGTGGCGATGGCTACTCGGCCGGGGTGGGGTGGTCGAGTGCTCGCGTACCTGACGGGCAACCTGAATCACGTAGAGCCAGCAATCCTGCTGCATCTCGATCACCCTCCCCAACCTCGGAAGAGAAGTCACGTCCGGAAAGGTCTGGTCACGGCGTGTGGCAAGCGGTACCGCCACCGAGGAGGTGGCGGAGGAAGGTACGAAATGAGCTGGATAAGAGATGTTGCATAGTATGGGGGCTATCGCATGTCTCTCAGACAGTGGTCATGGCGCGAGAGCTCCGAATTCTCGGTCTCGGGGAAGTCGAGGTGGAATTCGCGGGCAGAGGTAGTGGGCGACATTTGCGGATTAAATGTGCGTCTTGTGAGGAGGCGGAGAAGATGGTGCGGCTGCTGCGGGAGCGTAAGTTCTTCACGGGAAAGGTTCACGTTGCGACGGGTAGGACTTTCCGGGAAAGAGAGAAGCAGCGGGCTGCACGGGGGGTGCCCAGTATGTAGAGATGCAGAGGGAGCTTCGCAAGCAGGGGTTTGGCTACTGGGTGCTCGACGTGGAAGTTGACGAGCCCCAGGGCGAAGCCTCAAGCGGTGAATCTCCCTTGGCGGAGTGGGGCGGGATGCGGGAGCTGGAGGAGCTGGGGCGGAGGGTGCAGGATGGGCCGTGGAGGGTGGCGGAGGGCTCCAGGCGGGCTCAACCGAAGCGCAGGCATCGGCATCAGCTTCGTTCTTCCCAATTTGTGAAAGGCTTCCCACTGAGGGTGGCCTCACATAATTGGCAAGGCAAAGTGGGTGCGGATAGCCCAGGCTTTGGGGAATGGCCGGAGCACTACAAGGAGCGAGGCTGGGTGATCGTCGGAGTCCAGGAGCACAACCTATCGTCGCAGAAGGTGGAGAAGCTCCAAGTCGACGGCTTCGCAGTCCTCGGCAAAGCGGCTGCAACTGGTGCGGGCTCGCGTCTCTTGGGGGGAGTCTTGACGTTGGTGGCCAACTATCTGGCACCGTGCGCTACCATTGTACAGGCGCCTGTTCCACACCCACAGCAATTGTGGGTGAGGCTGTCGTCTGGGAGCGCGACGGCGTCGGATGTGTTCGTCGGCAACGGCTACTTCCCCCAAGAAAATCAACGAGAGGAATCTATTGCAGCCTATGAGGCGTGGCAGGCGGCCGTCTCCTACTTTGCCACCAAAGGTCATGTGGTTACGGTTGGTGATGCTAATGCTAAGCTGGGGCCCGCCAGAATAGCGCGGGAGGAGGGAGTGGTGGGCCTCTTTGGCGAGATAGATGGGAGGGGTAGAGGGGTTAGGAGTGAGAATGGTGAGTTGCTGGCTGCGATGCTTGTTGCCACGGGGTTGCGCAATCTCAGTGGGTTTTCGCAACCACGGGGGGACAAATATTGGTGGTCTAGGCAGGAAAATGTAGGTGGACGAAGGCATCTACTGGATTACATCTGCGTCTCTTCCGAGCTGGCGGAGGAGGCAAGCTTCGGCGTCGACGAGGTAGACCTTGATACCGACCACAAAGCTGTGTGGGCGGAACTGGTCTGGGGGGGACAGCCACCCCCAAAAAGCAGGTAAAGAGGTACAAAGCATTCAAGGCAGAGCGCTTGATAGGCAGGGTAGTTGAGGGTAAGGAGAGTGAGCTGTCTAAGCTTAGGTTGAAGTACGACGAGACCTTTGCAGCTGGTATATCGGGGCTGTTGCCAGATGGCCTCCCAGATCTATCAGCAGTGGAGGACCCGGATGAGCTTCAGCAGGAGGTAGATAGGGTCGCTAGCTTAGTGGTCCGAGCTTTCACGGGCGCAGCCGTGAAGGTCTTGGGAGTTCGGGTGATTAGGCCAGGGTTTACTAATGCATGGTTTGATGAGAGTCTTAGGGAAGCGATTGCGCGACGGAGAGAGGCATACGGCCTCTGGCGAAGGAATGAGGCCAACCGAGAGGCCTGGCAAAGATATAAAGAAGCGAGGAAGGCGGTCAGAAGGTTATGCAAGGAGAAGAAGGAGCAAGCGTGGAAGCGGGTCCAGAATGACACCGCTGCCAACTTCAGGAGCGCTACCATGGCCACGTACTGGAAGCTGTCAAAGCGTTTGGGCGGGGTTCGGCGGTCGAACGCTTCTGCTCCTGTTCGGAAGGAGGTAATACTTACACATAAAATATGAAATGTAATTAAATGATTACAATGATATAGCTGCCTGTCTCCTTGTCAATCCATCAATCCATCAATCAATAATTGTTCCATTTCCTTGCGTCTACTACTTCTAGGCCCCTGCAATGGCGAACAACGACATGGTCGACGAGGCCGAGGCACCAGTGGTACATACATGTACATACATACATGGATACATACAATGTTACATATATAGAAATGCATACATACATACATACATACATGCATTCATACATACATACATACATACATACATACATACATACATACATACCCACATTTACATTTACATTTACATTTACATTTACATTTACATTTTCATTACCATTTACTTTACGTGCATTACATTACATTACATTACATTACATTACACACACACACACACACATACATGCATACATACCTACATACATATATACATACTCCGTTCCCTTTC
>WBZZ01005105.1:0-15000 GCA_019918135.1 Paulinella micropora
TATTAAAATTTAAAATCCTGATGACCTCCGGACTCCCGTTGTAAGTAGTATTACTACTTGAACTCACTTCAGGTATTTTGGGTGACGCATATGGGCGGCGCCACTGAATAATTAACCGGCCCGCCGGGGATCCGACAAAGCAGTGACTTTACCGTCCTATGACTCGATGATGAAGAGAAACCCGCTACGCCTGCCAGTGAACAGGCGCGTGCCATCACTTTGGCCATGACGCGGTGTAACCAAGTGGGTGTCTGGTGCGAGGCCCATCGCCAGTGGGGGCCTCAGCATTTTCGGTAGATGATACTTTTTACGCAAACACTGGTTTTTACGCATGTTAAAATCCCCAAAGATAGCTCGTTAAAAAGTCGGTAATACAACCAAACACAAATCCCCAAAGGAGAATGATGTCTCGTTATATTAGCTCAGTGAAACCGCACAAAAGAAAGCGGCAACAGACCAAGGTTAAAATGGCATTATCCGGCCAAACGATATTGAAATAATGGGAAGAAACTAGGTGCACCTGACACACAAAAAAGTGTACTTTTTACCGGCTATCCGGGGGGTGATGCCTACAGTACCCCTTCCCATTTTTATGACGGAAATATGCAATATTTTCGTCATATAATTGCTGATTTCTTTTCTGCACCAACGCTACGGGGTGTTGCAACTAAGTGCATTAACCCACTGATAGACGGTGCATTGGATATATAAAACGCATACGCCAGGCACGAATCAACGATAAATCTCTAGCCTCGTCTTTGTAAATAAAAAACTCCTCCTTCCCCACTCGTTGTCCCCCCCGTAACTTAATTCTGAGGCAGTATGTCAAGAACGATAGTATTACTATTAAAAAATAAGAGCAGCATTATAATTTTTCTCCTCCTTCAAAAACACTTCCGATCAGTAAATACATTGTCTTTTAATAACATACCCTTGTATACAATCGGTTATCTTAATATGGTACTAGGGGGTCAGTCCTAATAACTATATCCAAAGCCGGGGTGAGTGAGCCCGACCATGCAACTTGAATATGCCGACACAAGTAGAGACGGACCGTGCACTGGTATGACGATTTTGAGTACATCCAAAGAAAAATATTTAATATGTCTACTAGGAGAACATTTTTGAGAAC
This sequence comes from Paulinella micropora, assembly GCA_019918135.1. Taxonomy (NCBI): domain Eukaryota; phylum Cercozoa; class Imbricatea; order Euglyphida; family Paulinellidae; genus Paulinella; species Paulinella micropora. Next base: position 1,133 of record WBZZ01005105.1, read on the forward strand.
ATCACCCTGAGTACTTGTTGCAGGGTCGTACCAGGAACACCATCGCTAAACTCACCAGCGATCCCCTTATACGGTGTCGTATCAATTTGCCGATTGACCTTCGCACTCATATGTTGCGATAGAAATGCCAAGTAACAACAATGGTAAAAAATTATTTTAATAAGACATGATCTGGCATGGGTAATATGAAATTAGTCCACATGCGGTCGCTCAATGTCCGACGCGTGATAAAAGAAAATTGTCACTTACTGCCTTCGTCGCCTTGCGCGAACTTCTTTGCCAGGTGGCGGGCCGCCAACAAAAGTCAAGTCAAACTTCGACTCCTCAAGACTGTCCCAAATTCCGTTCGGGATGGCGCCCAATGATAAGTCAAAAGGGATGTCCAGCACTCCCCTAGGTAGTGACTGAATAGTCCACGCAGTGTGGTCTTTATCTCGAGGGGTAATAGTACCATCCCAAGTCTCGAGATCTTTTGCGTCTTTGTATACCGGTAAATATTGTCTAGCTTTTGGATCCTCAACAGGGTCCATGCTTCTCCAGAAATGGAGTACCGGTTGTATTGTTTTGCTGCTAAGGATCTCTTCGATGTCCGTGCTGCCCGCGTAGTCTGCGGGACTGCCACAGCTTGCATGAGATAAAGATCTGAGAGAGTGTCATCGGCAACATGAGGTTCTGCCGGCCGCATCAGATAAAAAGCGTCTTGGACCCACTTGATGATCGCTATCGCCTCGCCTTCCTTCCACCGCGCATGGCGAATGTCCACATTACCCGCGTTTGGGTTAGTGTCTTTCTCCCCTCCTCCTCCATGAACATCCGCCGCTCGCGTCGACCTCGCCACCTTCCTCGGTTGGTCAAAAATAAGATCGTTTTGCGCTCTCGTCATCTGCGCCTCCGTGAACTTCTCCTTCGTACCGCCGCGGACTATGGGGGCTTTAGACTGAGTCCCCGCCGCGCTTTTGCGGTTTGAGCCTTTCTTACTCTCCTTCTCGGTCTCCTCCTTCTCCGAGACTGGTGCCCGATAGGCATTTTCCTCTGCTAAGGTATCCTCCTTATTGATAGGCGGTACCTCTTTGAAATCCTCCTTCGTCCGTTTCAACGCCTCCTCAACGGATTCATCCTCAAGTAAGAAGGGGTCATATTTGATCAGCCTTCGAACATTCACGATTTGCACCTTCCCTCTACCCCTGATCTTATAGTTCAGAGGTCCCATCTGATCCATGATCTGGTATGGTCCTTTCCAGTGGGTAAACAGCTTAGAGCTAACCCCCTTGGGTACTTGAGGATGGTACAGGAGTACAATATCCCCAACCTGGAAACGGACTTGATCTAAGTGCGCTTGTCGCACTCCTTGTGCATCAGTCTTTCTGCGCTCCGCCTCCCTGTGCGCCGCAACCATTTGCTCCGCCTCCATCTTCGCTCTTAGTCTCATCCCGAACAACTCATCCTCATTTGCCCAAGTATCCTTTGGGTGCAGAAGCGAGGTTGCGATACTAGGCTCTCGGCCGTAAACCAATTGATAAGGCGAGACTGAGCTTCTGGCTCCTCCTAGTGCCGATGAGGGTAGACAGTTCATTGCAAAGGCAAATGAAGGTGCTGCCTCCACCCAGGCTCTCTGATTCTCCTTCTTCATACAGTACATCTTAAGCGAGGCTTTGAGGGGTCTATGTACCCGCTCGATCTTGCCATTCGCTCTCGGGTTATAGGCAGTAACATATTGCCATTTCATCCCGTAGTACTTAGATAGTCTTTCGATGACTTCATTATTAAAGTCAGAACCTCGATCAGAACATATCTTTCTAGGCACTCCGATCTGCGAGACGATCCTGTCGATCAGAGCCTCCGCAGTTGTCTTGCCTGTAACGTCCTTAACAGGAACAACCCAGACATAATTGGTGGCTCGATCAATGGCAGTAAGAAGGTATCTGTACCTTTCGGCCGATTCGGGGAAAGGTCCCACATGATCGATGTGTAAGAATTCAAACATCCCGGCGTGTAAAGGGAATGTACCGATCAGGCCAAAATTCGCCTTCAGCGGTGTCTTTGTGGTCTTGCATGGGATGCATGCGTCCACTTCTCTGTCTATCTCCTCCTTCATCCCCTTCCACCAAAATCGCCTCGCTATGAATCAATGGGTTCTTTGTCGACCCGGATGTGCCAGCAAGGGGCAGTTATGGGCAGCGACATATATAAAGCGCCTCAACTTCTCTGGTACCCAGAGAGTCCATTTATCCGGCTGTGACGCAAATTTGCCGTGCTGGCCCTTGTACCACAATAGCCCATCTCTCCACGCCATCTCCTTCATCTGATCTTTGATCTGCGGAGTCTTTTTAAGCTCATTAGGGCTCTTGTATAACGTTATGAGCTCCTTGAACTCCGGATCCGTCGCCTGTTGTTGCCTCCATGCGGTAGGCGAGGCGATATGGACAGTACCGTCCTCCAACCTTACTCCTACCCTTTCTGGGTCTTCATCAAGCTCGCTTCGATTTTCCTGCAGAGGTTCAGTACAGACCTCAGTCGTCTCCTCCTCCTCTTTTATATTCGCCTTCGCGTTCTCATATGCCTCATAAGACCACTCAGCGTCTTCGAGAACATGTGCCTCACAGCATATGCCATGATCCGGGCCTTGAGGACTATATCGTAGACCCGTGCGGTCATAACGAACGCCTCTTGCCATCTGCATCGTCTCTATGTGGCTTACCTCGTACACCTTGTCCGTGGACAGATCTATCATCTCCACTGATGATACGAGAGCCGACACCTCTGACTGAAACTCTAGCCTGGAAAGGCTATCAGCGACTACGTTTCGCTTTCCCGGTAAGTAGACCATCGTGAAATTGAAACATGACAAGAAAGCTTGCCACCGCGCCAAACGGCCGGTTTGTTCATGATTCATCAACCAAAGAAGGTTATGATGATCGGTCCTAACCGTGAATAGAGGTCCTCCCCATAGGTATTCTCTGAGCCTCTTAGAGCCCATACTACTGCCAACGCCTCTCTCTGTCGCGTGCAGTAATTTCGCTCCGCCGCACACAGCTTTCTACTAATAAACATGATCGGGCGCAACTTTTTCTCCTCATCTTCTTGTTGCAGCACCGCACCGATCGCGAACTTAGATGCATCTGTGTCGACTACGAACGGCTTCCTAAAGTCTGGCATCATAAGTACTAATCCGCCGTCCTTGGGATCTTTATAAATGAGATCTTTGAGCGTATTAAACGCCTGCAAAGCCTCCTCATCCCACTTCTCAAAGTCTCCGAAATCAATCATCTTCTCCAACTTAGCTCGAGTTGCACCCCAATCGGGTATGAACTGGCTGTAGTACTGTGCCATCGCAAGAAAAGAGTGTAACTCCGTGCGATTCTTTGGCAACTGTCTACTCACGATCTCCTCTCTCTTTTCGCGCGATATCGAGACTCTATTATGAGAAATCTCGTAACCCAAATACGTCACACTTGTCTTGGCGAGTTGACATTTGTTTAAGTCGTATTTCAGGCCAAAAGCGCCGATGCGCCTGAAGACGTCTGACAAATGATCGATATGCTCCTCCATTGTGTTAGAGTATACGATGATGTCATCGATGTAGCAAAATGCATATTCTCCCGCCTTCTGTCCTCTCCTTCTCATAAAACCATCCGCCGACTGGTCGTCATATTGACCGCTCAGCGTCTTCTGCATCGCCTTCTGAAAGAGTCCCGGGGCCTGTTTAAGTCCCATCGGAAACACCTTCCACTGGTATATTTCCATACCGACAACGAATGCAGTCAGCCATCGGGATTTCTCGTCCAGTGGTATCTGCCAGAAGCCGTTCTTAAGGTCGATGACCGAATAGAATTTAGCATTCCGCAGCACTCTTCTGCCCTCTTCTAAGGTCGGCAGAGGATTTCTCTCTTCCTCTAGCACCTTATTCACACGGGCATAATTGATCGTCAAACGCCATTCTCCTCCTGGCTTAGGGACGATTTTCGGTTGAGAGACAATTGGAGATGTAGATCTCTCAATAAAGTCCTCATTGAGCAACTGCCTTACATTCTCCTCCGCTATCTTCGCCTCATGTATGCTCAAATTTGCCCTCCGTGGTGCCGGAGATGGCTCCGCACCCGGTATCTTGTAAATGACTGCAGTGAAGTCCTCAGACTTTACACCACCTGCCCGAGGAGGGTCGAAAATTTCTCTATACACCTCCATCTTAGCTTTGAGAAGCTCTTTTTTTTCTCTCCGTGCTCACTCCTTCTAGGATTTTCCGCGCCACCGCTTGGAAATCTTCCTCCGACATCTTCTTATGCTCCTTGAGGGGCGCTAAGTCCTCCTCCAAACTCATATCCTCCTCCGACAAATCGTCTAGTCCCGTTCTTTCATACGTGACTGTGTCCGGCTCATCATCATGGCCAATCACGACAAGCATATCAATAAGGTTCGCGTATTGTATCGGAGTCTTACGGGTGTAAAAACTATCAAAGCATGTGAAGGCTTGAGGTATTAATTTCAACTTGTCCTGGGCTCTGAGCTTCTGCTTGTAAGCACTGCTCTGCTCACGAGACCCGAGTCGACAAGCCACCACTAATTGTTGCTTGCGGGAGGGCACCGGTATAGGATGATCAATAAGCCGGTCCCTTATCTCCTGTGCCCATATCGCCTTCTCATTGTATGGCAGAATGACAGAGTACGGCTTGTTGCTCTCAAACAGAGTCCGTAAACACCTTTTCACTTCCGTTAATGAGCGCGGCCAGGTGGGCACGTCACCCCAAAAGTTAGTGATAAAAGTTTTAATGTCATCCGCTGGAGTATCGGGGATACGCCCCTTCCTCCTGGCACGAACGCCTCTCTCTTCCCATCTGACACCTTCGCGTGGTAACAGTAGCCATTAGTAATATGGACATCTGCATGGTTAATATTCCACAAAAGTAAAACATCAGTGAGGTTTGGAACCTATGTTCATGTTACCAGACCTGAAATCTTGTTGGAAGGCTAACCGAAACAATAATACACCGTGCAGTTGATGTGTTAGCAATCCAAGAAGAGTCTAGAGTCACGGTTGAAAAAAGATAAAACTGAGTGTACGATGCTCTCAGAGCATTGAACATAAAAAACAGATACGTGTTTGCTTCACAGAAATTCAAATGAAAAATGTTGGGGACAAATCTTACTGGAGTAGTTGATAACCTAGAAGGTGTCGCGAATTTTATCAAATTCTCGACACTTCCAGGTTGTTGTAGAGCCTCCTATTGATTATAAATACGAAGAAACAAAAACAAACAAAAAGCCTTCTACAGAACACTACGAGAAAAATGTATGCCATATTTTTATTTATTATCTAAAGAAATAAAACTGACACAATATAGAATGAGTTGAGAGAACAATCAGAAAAGTTTCAAAAGGTGAAGTATGTATTAAGAAGAATGAAATTGATGTTAGATCGATAGAAAATGGCGAACAAAAAAGAAAGGTATTTTACATAGGAAAAAACAAAACAAAGGAAGAAGTAGAAAAGCAAGCGATGGAATTTTACGAAAAGGAAGTGTGGACAAAATACGAAGAAGATAATAAAAATATAGATTACAAACAATTAGCGAAGCAAAAGAAGACAGAATGGAGAAAGCAAAAGATTAAAGAAAAATATACTTGTGTCTGTGGAAAGACGATAGGAATATACAGCAAATACACACATGAAAAAAACCAATCACATAGAGATTTTTTCGCAGAGAAAGAAGAGGTTATGATAATCGTATAGCATATAGAAACGACGACATAGAAAGATATTTTAAAATAAAATATAAAATTATTTAAAAAAAATGTATATTATTAGTTATATAATATGACTTCTATAATGATACAAGCGGACAAGGAAATGAAAGAACTATACAACTTACATTTTCTAGAAGCATTAGCGGACGATAGGAGGATTAAGAAATACACAAAAAGAGAAGTGCTTCAACTATATAGTAAGGCTTTTAAGTTTTGGATAGAACAAAAGAACAAAATATTAGAAGAACCTTCAACTACACTGAATATACATAAATTGCAAATTTGTGAAGAAGCAATCACACAACTTAAATTACGGGCTATGATAATATTAAATAAAATGTAAAACTATTACTTATAATATAGATATGGGAAGACACAAGAAATATCTCACACCAGAGGACAAACGAAAAGCTAACAATGAAAAAGCAACTGCTTATTATTATAAGCACCGCGAAGAAGTAAATATGAGAAGAAAGAACAAACTGAAAGAACGAAACAGGAAACTTAAAGAGTATGAAGAAATGAAAGCAAGAGAGAAATCCTAAAGGTTGAAAATACTTTTTTCCGCAAATGTAAAATAATTTTATTTAAAAGTAAGATTATATATATAATATCGGTAAAACAATTAATTTATTTTATTATTTTTATATTCACACTAATATAAAAGTAAAATATGCCACCACCTTTACCACCCAGACCAACGAAGGAAAATGTAGAACTAGCGAATGTAAGGGCGAACTTAAGGGAAACTAAGACACAGGAGGCGAAGAAGCGAGAGGTAAAACTTGTTGAACTAAGACTAATAAGAAATAGAGGTATAAATGGCTTTACATACCCTTTCAAAAATCTTGATGTAAACTTTTATGATATGGATGCAATTGAACTAATAATTATGAGAGCAGTCAGGGATGTTAGAACTAGAGGTATGACAAACGATGCAAGTATTCACGTTAAGTTTGCTTATATAACGGATGTTGATGATAGTAAGTTTTATAAATGGAAAACTTTCAATGCAGTAAAGTTAAAAGACATTGATGATCTGTTTCGTGATATATATTTATATAACGAACAAAATCTTGAATCAAGTGCTCGCGGATATGAACGAATTATTCAATATATAAATATTCAAATTATCCAAGAAGACGCAGGCGGTTGTAATTCTTCAGGTAAGGACTTGAAAAATGAAACAGACGAAGGAATTCATATTAATCCAAGGAGTAAGGATAATAATTGTTTCTTCTATGTTGTTAAGGATATATTAAATCTACCCTTGAAAGGAGAACCAAAACTCAATAAAAAAGTATGTAATGATATTAGGCAAGAATTCAAACTAGAGTCTAATACTCCGATACCTTTATCAGTCTGCTTTGAAATCTTTAAAAAAATATTGTATTGAAGGAAAGTATTTTGAATTAACTGATACAACAAGCAAACAGACATTCAAAAACTATGAAGACCCTTTAATAACAGCGGATGTGCTTTGTTATCTACTCAAATGACATTATATAAGTTTCATAAAAAGAAACAAAAGTAAGTGTCCAGATTGTTATAAAGAGTATTATAATGTAATAATAAAAGAATTTCTTATGTAAGAGCGAAACTCAGAAAGAAAGAAAATCAAGTGATGTCTTTATTAACTACTTTGGAAGAGGCTAAGTATAATAATCAAGATGAAGTATTTCATTATGACTTAGCGACTTTTACAAATGAATACGAATTACACACACCATACATAGCTGGTTATACTATTTCGGATATCGTCTTTAAATATGTAGCAGGCGATGAATGTATTCCTAAATTGCTTGATATCAAGCAATTTAGGAATACATTCATCGCCTAATTTTTGAATATGCGGATGATTTATCAAAAAGGAAACCAAAAGCAAAATTATATGTTAATGCTTTTAACTTGAGTAAAGTTGACCACTACTACTTACAAAAAGAATTTATCAAAAGAAGAATAAAAAATGCGACCCTTATGAATAATGGTGCTATTATCTCATTAGAATATAAAAATATATAATTCTGGGATATGTAAGCACACTGAGGGAAGTCTAAAAAAGAACCTTGAAACACTGGGATGTAATGTGTTAAAAGGAGACTTTGACCACGACAATGCGAAACGATGGGAAGAGATGGACGAAAAAACAAAAAATGAATGTTTAACATACTTAGAAAAAGATGTTATGGGACTAAAGGAACTACACGACACACTAAACAATCAAATATATAAAGAACATAAAACTGACTTAACTGCTTATATATCTACTTCGTCTCTTACTTGGAATTTATGGAAAAAGAAGATAGATTGTAAATATATTATTCAACTACCAAATTTAAAACAAGAAAAAAATTTAGAAGGGCTGTATATGGTGCTAGAACTTATCCAAGCAAAAGACGATTTATTTCAGAGCAATATCGAAAATACGTAAATGTTGAAATTGGATTTGATGAGATTGTAGATTATCTTATTGATGCGGATGTAGTCTCACTTTATCCAACTGTGATGCGGATGTAGTCTCACTTTATCCAACTGTGATGCGGATGTAGTCTCACTTTATCCAACTGCAATGCTTGAATTATTTATGACTGGAGAAATAAAGGAATGTGAAGGAGAAATGAAAGGGAAACTCGGAATATATAATTTTGATTATGTATCTCCAAAAAAATATTACATCCGCGGGTTCCTTATAGAGATAGTAAGGGGTGCTTAAAATGGGAGTTAAGAGATATGGAAGACTCTGTAGATATTAAAGATATGATTGAACTTGGCTACCAACTCAAAATCAATCGGTGTTATTATACAGAAGAAGCCGAACCAGTATTCAAAGATTACATATTAGAGTTATTTAAGAAAAAAAATTCAAAGAAAGGCACACCGCAGTATTTATTAGCAAAGTTATTTATGAATGCTTTACATGGAAAGACAATTCAAAGACCAATTAATTCTGTAAGTAAATACATAACAAAAAATCACGAGTATTGGAAATTCTGGGCTAAACACGTAATAACTGATATTGAAAAGTTTGAAGAGGCTAATGTCGAATTATGGTTAATCAGTGGTATAACTAACCATTCGGCAAAGATGGGGGTATCACTTTTTCCGAAAATTTTCCAAGATTTTTAGCAACTTTCAGAAAACTTGTGCAAATGAAGGGAAATTCAGTATTTAGTTGCAGAACATAATAAAATGATATTAAAACATGTTTTTATTAATAGTCAACCACTTAGACTTCACCTCCGGAGGTGGACAGAAACCGGTCTGACACCTAATTTTTCCACTTTTTTTTCATGCCGGCGACGACAAGACTATGCTGGAAACAAGCGACAAAAATGCACAGCTTGGTTTTTTTGCTTTGTTTTATTTGTTTTTAGTATTTTCCTACATTATGAGCTGCTTTTACTTCAAAAAATCCCTGCCGCCGCTGTGATAGGGGATTCACGTGGGTAGTGGAAGGGGGGGGGGGGGGGTGGTTGTGTGATGTGAAGGTTGCAGTATTTCCTTGATTAGAATGTATTTCAAGGCTAAATTAATGGGTCGTTGTCGTCAGAGCTATCAGAGCTACCGACATCTGCTGGCCACTCACACAATTGGCATTTGTCTCCACCTTCAGCGTTATGGATCTTACAGGAAGGGCAATCCCACGGATTGGGGCCTGGCTGATTTGCGCCTTGCACCTGACTGTTCCTGCGTTGAGATTGCATCGCCCGCTTGGAATCAGCTGAATTTCGCGCACGCTTGCGTCCGCGTTGACCTGCTGCTCGACGCGCGCGGCGACGTCCGCGCTGACGGCTTGGTTGGCGTCCTCGTGGCGGCACAGTTGAGTCTGAGACACCTACAGTAAATAATAACGAAATGCGACCAGTGTTGCAGATATAGCATACACTAGTACCGTTTTCTTCTTCCTCTGAGCTAGAAGAAGAGTTGTCTGTGCTAGTAGTAGAAGAAGAGTTCTCAGATAGCGCGGGTTCAGCACCAGCTAGTTTGGCATCCACTTCTTCTTCTAAGTTGCAGCGGCAGATTTGAAAATGGTTCCATGCTGAGTCAACAAGCTGCGCCTTTTTAAACTGCTTCCGGTCGGCATCTTGCGTTGCAACACCGTGCATTCTGAGCCAGTCCTTTAGTTCCTTGACTACCATTTGGCTGGATGCAAACGCTTGCTTGTCTTGAAACGATGTAAGTAAAATGAAAACTTTGCGCCACGGATGCTCAACATTTCCAAAAGCCAAGTCCTGCTCCCTCTTTTCTTCCTCAGTAAGCTCCTGTGCACCGCGCCATCGTGGGTGAGCGGGAGCCTTTCCCTCGTTAACAAAATATGTGCGTGGTAAAGAAAGAAGCTCGTCAGGTGTCAAATGGGTAAGAGCGTTTATCTTTTCTTTACGGTTAGGAGGCAACTCCATCCAATTCATCGGCAGCTCATCAACCAGTCGGAATTCTGCTTTGTATTTTCCACACTTCATATGAGCAGGGCGTCCGGGCAAACCACCGTCGAAGTAGTCGCCATCAATTTCGATTCTTGTCAGGTTCCCAGCCGCCAACATCTCCTCCACATGCGCAGTCTCGTCCGGCTCTAGGTACTTGCTCAAAGATCGAATATCCTTTTTCAAACGTGGGTTGACGAAGTATCCCACAGGAAGCTTGCGAGGCATATCAGCCGCTGCAATACATCCAACGCCCCGGTATTGCAATATATACAACACATGCACGTGAGGTGGGGGGGGGGGAGGGAAGGGAATAATATAATACAATACCGGGGCGCTGAATGAACAGTTTCACTGATGCTCCTTGGGGATTATCCTTCTCTCCATGAAATTCCTCCTGTGCGTCTCCCATTGTTTTGAAATCCGCAGTCGGTAACTGATTAGGATCCTCGTTCTTGGTGATGCGCCAGGCCAGAGGCCTGTTGTAATTCTTGAAGCTTTTGTTCATACATGGACTGAAATACGTCATCCAGTCGTAATTACATGCAAGAACAACCAACACAAAGGTCGATCTTTGTTTTTTGAAAGCAAGGATAAGTTTTAACAAAGCTTGAGCGATATTGGTTGTGAGGAAGGTGCTCTTCCACCCAATATCCATCACTCTGAATGACTGATCATTCCCGTCATGGCCGTGCCCAGGTGGCTTGCGATGAGATTCTACTTGCCAACGGATACCGCGGTCGACAACATTAAGCCCGATAAAGCCTAGCATAGCCCACGCAGTGTTATCACCGGCGCCGTCCCACTCCAGGAATAACTTCCAAGCTTGCATAGTGCGAGGATGCCAAAGCTCCCAATGCAAAAGTGATGCAAGCATGGTGATATTACTGTTCACGCCATGCTCCACTGCGCCTTCCAGGTACGTGAAAATAAAGTTAGTATCGGTAGTGTAACAAGTGTTGATACCGACACACAGGCGAAAGACCATTTTCCCTTTAAAGTCTTTAGCAGCACGGCGACAAGATGGAATCCGCACAGGCGGCTTCATATCTGCAGCAAAATTCACAGAACGTGCCGTGTAGCGAGCATGCAACGCAAGAAGGGTGCGCAAGAAGATCTCCATGCTACTGTTATATCTGATGAAGGCGGCTCTGGCGGCGCCAAGTCTGAGCTGCTGTGTCACTCAGGAAACCTCGGGCATGCCGAACCGCAAGCCTCGTGCAGATGTCGCATTTGGAAAAGTCTCCCGCTGCAGCACAAAGATGTAGTGAGTAATGATGAATGCTATGCTATGCTAACGATTCAAACATCAATCAATTATATGCATATTACCTCGTACAAACTTGACGTTTGAGAAATCCGCTTTCCAAACTTTGTTGATTGTGTTGTCTGTTGGAGGCTTATCAGGATTCACTCTCTTAGAAGTTCCGTACCGTAGACACACTTCTTTCCAGTTGTCCCGAACATACTTTTGCACTCCGGCGTCCTCAGCCATTTCTTGTAGCCTCCATACACCGTCGCTACATATCTCGGGATGACTGTTTGCGAATTTTTCACATAGCAAAATTGCAACAAGATCTTCTGTTTCGGGAATTGCGGTTGACTTTCTGGCAAAGACCTTCGTGTTGTTGGCAAGAAGCTTGTGTGCTCGAGATAAAACTGCGTCGCTGATGCCGTGGATGCGCTGCCAAGCTGTTCTGCAGACAGCCTCCGTTAGGTACATATATTGAAACGAACCAATTTTAGTTTGGAAGGATTCAAGCTGAGCAGCTGTCCACGTGTAAAGCTCACTTAGTGACGATGCTGCGTTCTTCGCTCGCGTGTGTAGCACATCGCGCGTGTCGATGAATGAGTAACACTTCCACTTTTGACAGCAAACAGACTTCACTTCTCTATCCAGGTCTGCGAAGGTTATCCCCAACAACTTCTTGAGCGCTTCCTGTCTCTGTAACTTCACGTTTCCTTTGGTGCGGTGTTTCATTTTGTAGGGGCGAGTGGGATTTTTGCGTGCTCGTTGTACAGGAAGTGGTGACAATTTCATCAGGTCACATAACAGCTCATTTGATTCCATCAGCTCGTTGTAGTTGCCCAGAATACTAGATTCCGCACCAACATATTCGTCGTCGACCAGAGGGGGGAGCCTAGTATCGCTAGGATCGGTAGGTTCACGGTAGCACTTCGAATCATTATCCGAATCGCCTTCGTCAACGCTCTAAACAAACCACAATAGCTACCAACTTCCGCAAGCAAGCAAAAGAGAAAGAGAATTACCAAAGATCCAGTAGGAACAAAAAGTCTCCCACTATTATCTTTGAACTTGACCGGACTACTCTGCGGCTCCTCCCTCTGGTCCACGTCAGTATCGATGTCAGAACCAAGTACCTGTAAATAAATCAAATAAGAAGCTACCTAGTGATTGATTTTATTTATTTATTACCTTCGTATTACTAGAGCTTGATTTTTCCAGCACAACTGTAACGCTAGAGCTCGCCCTTCGCAGAAGAGTATTCTGACTTTCTGCAGCTGAAACAGAAGTAACGCTGTTGAGCAACTTCATTTTCTGCTCTGTTGACATAGATAAAGATCTTGACACCGGCTGCGAAGTTGCGCATCCATCGGAAGTAACACTACTAACCGTGCTCAAAAGCGCAAGCTTCTCTTCGTGCGTCAATGACACTAACTTCAAAGGAATAGGATGCTCTTGCTCAGGAACAATGAAACACACATGGCCAATGTCCGTCTCGTACAAAAATACCGGAATTTTAGCGCGTTGCTTGGCAGCTTCTTTCAGCCAGTGCGGGTATGCATCGCTCGGTAGCGTAGTGATGCTTAAATCCGGATTCGGCGCATAATTGAGCAAAATCTCTTCATCTTTGCCTATTGCAGTGCTCACCGTGACGATTGGAGTCCCCTTGCTGATCTGGAAAAGAATGCACGTAACAATCATGTATGTATGATGTATACGCATGTATATATGTAATAATGCATGTGCATTTGCATGTTTTTTTATTTTATGTATGGCGACTGTCACATTACTAGTTACGCATGTGAATTGTAGCAATTTTCATATATGATGTACTGGTTATTAATTTACCTTCACGTTAGGTCGGGGAGTATCGTCAAGCTTCTCAGGACTCGAGTTGAATCCTTTTGATGAAGAATTTATTAGATGCAAAGCATTTCTGCTTGAAGGGGAAATAAAGTGAATGGGATGCATGCCAGTTTGAAGTAAGTTCCCAATTTTCATAGTAAAATGCTCTGATAAAGCAGTACTACGATCAAGATTCAGAGCACGTCCGCCCGCTTCCAGGATCCCAAGCTCGAAGGAAGGAGGAAGGTATATACTGGCAAAAACTCCGTAACCACCATCGCGGTGGGCCACGTAAATCGGCGCTTTGGCAGCCCTCAGCATGCCTAGAGAGAGAGAGAGAGAGGGAGACATTAATGTTTGTGTCTTTGTCTCTCTCTCTCTCTCTATCTCTCTCTTTTTCAGCGACAACAGCGACAACAGCAACAGCAACAGCAGCAACAGCGATAACAGCGACAACAGCAACAGCAACAGCAACAGTAGTTTTGTTAGGTGAGTGCACCAAACATCATGCCCCCCCCCCAGCATGAGCACCACCAGCAGAGTAAGGCATGGTTTGTGTGAACAAAATTTTTTCAGGAAGCGAGAGTGGAAGGGGAGCTAGCCCCAGTCATGAT
>WBZZ01005105.1:20000-57500 GCA_019918135.1 Paulinella micropora
TCGAGGAGGAAGAGGAAGACGAGACGCCCACTCCCACGCACAAGAAACCCAAAAAGAGCAAGGCAGGTAACAAATTGACCTTGCATCCTCTATTGCTTGTTAGTATATTTGTGTCTGGCTAGGCAAAAGCAGCAGCAAGAAGCCGAAGGCTGTTAAGGACGAGTCACAGCAAGAGCACGTCGACGAGGTATGAAATCTCTCCTCCTCCTCCTCCTCCTCCTCCTCCTCCTTCTTCTTCTTCTTCTTCTTCTTCTTCTTCTTTCCTTCCTTCTTCTTTTCCTGTTGTTGCCTCTCTTTTTTCTTTCCTTTCTTGCACCTTTTTCTTCTCCCTGTCCTCCCTCTGATTTCTTTCGTCTTCTAGCAATTCTTAATGGCCTTGGTTTGTTCTGTAATTGCCTTCTTTATAAGTGATTAAACGCCTGCTTTGAAATCACCGGTGTCCGGACCGTCCTGTGTACGATAATATTGTGTACTCAGGAGGGTTCGGCCGCTGGTGTTTCGAGAGCAGTCGTTCAGTCCCTTGTCAACAAGGCTATTGCAGATCAAACACAATCCATTAAGAAACTTCTAGAAGACGAGAGAAAGGAGAGGGATGCAAGGGAGCAGAAAGAGAAGGCAAGGATGGAAAAAGAAAAGCAACAACAGCTGCAGGACAAGAAGAAAAAGAAGAAGAAGAAGAAGGAGGAGGAGGAGGAGGAGGAAGAAGAAGAGGAGGAGGAGGAGGAGGAGGAAAGTCAGAAGAAAAAGAAAAAGAAAAAAACCCAGAAGAACAACAGCAACAACAACAACAACAAGAGTAATAACAATAATAATAATACTAAAAATAATACTAATAATAATAATAACAGTAATAATAGCAAGAGCGAGAAAGAACAAGTACTGGAGGACGTGATCGCGCGCATGGCAGCTAGCGCTTTTACCGGTAACACCACACCCCCACGCGGCACCGGTCTCCCCCACCCCACCCCGCAAAACTCACCAAGTTTTTTTGAGTTTGCATTAGCGTCGATGGCGCTGAGACGTTGATTTTGACTACATGGATTAGGTTCTTGTATCGCTTCCTTTTCCTTTCTTTTCTTTGCCAGATGCTTGTAATTGTTTGGCATTGCTTTTATTTTGTTGTTTTTGTGTGGGGGGTGCACTTGTAGGTTTGCGGGTGCATATGCGCTACTACTAGCGAGATAACCAACGTTTAAAGATATTTTTGAATGCAAGGATAAGTTTCTAACTTACTGAACTTAGTAATCTTAAATAATAATATTATTACACCTAGATTTGTGTTATTAATTGAGAATTCAACTAATCTCTTTACTTGCATAGTCAAAAACCACCCCCCCCCCTCCCCCTTCCACTACCCACGTGAATCCCCTATCACAGCGGCGGCAGGGATTTTTTGAAGTAAAAGCAGCTCATAATGTAGGAAAATACTAAAAACAAATAAAACAAAGCAAAAAAAACCAAGCTGTGCATTTTTGTTGCTTGTTTCCAGCATAGTCTTGTCGTCGCCGGCATGAAAAAAGTGGAAAAATTAGGTGTCAGACCGGTTTCTGTCCACCTCCGGAGGTGAAGTCTAAGTGGTTGACTATTAATAAAAACATGTTTTAATATCATTTTATTATGTTCTGCAACTAAATACTGAATTTCCCTTCATTTGCACAAGTTTTCTGAAAGTTGCTAAAAATCTTGGAAAATTTTCGGAAAAAGTGATACCCCCATCTTTGCCGAATGGTTAGTTGTATTCCCAGAGATGAGCAAGAAAAAGAAGAAAAAATTACAAAACCAACTCATTACGGAGCATTTATCCTAGCATACAGCAGACGAATTATGTATAAGTATATGGCTGAAGCCAACCCAGTCAACGACCCAGACAGAGATTAAAATTATACAGACACAGACAGCATTCAAAGCCACATAAGAAACATTAAACGGATAAAGCAATCGGCGGAATGGATGATGACCTTGGAACAGATTGTAAAATAATAAGGGGAGTATGGGTAGCACCAAAATTATGTATGTTGGAGTATGTAAAAAAAGATGAAGAAAAAGGTAAAACTCATTTCCACTTTAGAGGAAAAGGTTTGGATTTGAAAAATTAAATCCAACCGCTTATGAATTAATGGATAAGGGTGAAAGTTTAACTAATACCAGAGACTTTATAATGAAGAAAATACATACTAGCAGAAACAGCAAGCAACAACATATTGAACACTTTAGCATACAACATCAAAAGAATGTTGTAAAAGTAGTTAATAAAACAAGATGGTGCGGACGTGAGTTTTATACAGATAATGATAGTATTCCTTACGGATATCACAAGCGCAGCGTTGTGACGGGACGTAGTTCCTCACAAATCAAGTCTTAAAATTCAATAACATCAAATATTAAATAATTAATTTTTTCCATAAAAAAATTTTCCAATCTATATAGACCAATGACCACCCTCACCAGACTATCTGAAAAATTTGGACGACTTTCAATTGAGAAGAATAAGGAATTCTTTTCAGTAAGAGATGTCCAACAGATGATTGATGAAGAAATTAAGGCAATTGAAAAAAGTAGAGAAGGAAAGCCAACTGATGTTTTTCCATTTGGCAAATACAAAGGAAAAAAAATTCAAGATGTTGCAACTATTGATAAGCCATATCTTGAATGGGTAATGAAACAGCCGTGGTTTGATAAATTTACAGACATTAAAAGTGAAGTAAAAAAATATTTACAATGATATTTTATTCACCCGCTATGCGGTTTCATAAAACATCGTTTTTCTTTTAATTATTTTTTCTTAAAATTTTTCCGATGTTTTAGAATAAGCGAGAGTGCGTAGCACGAAGCGCAATTCTAAAATATCATGACTGACCTGAACACCAAACAGGACTACTTAAATGAAATTGAAAAATGGAACCTTGATGGCGAAATAGAAACCCACGATTAAATGGACTAAACCTGACATTGTTTCTTTCTATAAACAATACAAGCCGAGGGATGACAATGTGAAAGTAGTATTCCATTGGAGACCATAACGGACAACTCCAGCGTAGTTGAAGACTCCAACGTAGTTGAAGATGCGACCTTCGGTCAGCAAGAAGAAAGCACACCTTTTAAGACAACTGATTTAAAAGAGACCAGTATTACTGAAATAAAGGCGAATGTGAGCGAAGCGTCACAACGTGGCGAAGCCACTTGTGTAGGTGAAGAAATAGCGAATGCCACATGTACAGAAGAAGGATGTATATTAAAGAAAGAAGACCAGCAAAATGAAACTAACATTTTTCTTCAATATGGTAAGTATAAAAAAATGAACATTGAAGATGTTGCTAAGATTGATAAACCATACCTTGAATATTTAATTCATCAACCTTATTTTAATAAAGATGCGGTAAAAAAATATTCGTGATGATATTACATTGTCTTCCGTTTTTTTTTTCTTTCCGTATCACTGGTCTTCAATAAAATTAGCGATAACATTAACATTTGAACCATTATTAGCAGTAGCAACGGATTTTTGTGTAAAAGTCAATACATCACTAGGAGACAGATATATATCATAATTTCTAAGATTTATTTGTTGAGTTGATTGAGAATTTACGTAAAGTTTAAAAATTGTCGTTCCGTTGGCAACGGCACTCGCCTTTGTATCAGTATCTACAATGAATACTTAGTATCAACATCTGCAAAACCCGCTCCAGTTCGTGTTCCATTCAATACCATTCTTACTACACACGCCTTACTATCTTCATTCGTAATACTTATCAAAGTGGGATAAACATTTGAATAATTTGTTAAATTAGCACCGCCCGCATCAAATGTTGCTTTATTCCTGATACTAATAATAGGGCTTTCAGTTGTGTTTGCTGCTTTACTTCCTTCCACTTCGTTTGTTATACTTGTGTTTATTGTATTACTTCCTTCAATAAATAATCCAACACTCGCTGTTTTAAGAGTTTGAATTCCGGTAGAAGCATCATTCCTCATTAGTGCAGTAAATGATAAAGTAGTGTTTCTTAGACTTACACCTGTGTTGGCATTCGCATACTTAATAGTATGGACTAATTGAAATTCGCCTGTCGTAGGATTTTCAATAGAAAACCTTATAGCACCAAAGCCTAAATATTGAAATTGAATTTGAAATACATTTCCTTTACTCCAATCAATAACATGCATATCTTTTGTTCCATCGCACGGGTCATCCCAGTTTGCTTGTTGAATAAAAGTTGTAGCCCCTCCTTTGGCTTGTAGAATACTCATCCCGACATTAGTTTTATAAAGGTAAAAACCATTTGAAAAATCACTTTCACCAATTCCTGCACACGAATAACAGGCTTTTGTGTCATCAGTTGTCCATATAGCAGTGAAGCGACCAACAACTCCCATACCCGTCCGATATTTTATTCTTCTTTTACTTGTTAGGATAGCATCCGCTGTGTTATTTGCTTGAGTTTTTAATTCTGCCATATTATTCAAAAATGACACAGAAGATTTTGTTTCTGTTTTAGTCCATACCCTTGTATTAATAGTGTATGGAAAGATTTCCTGAACAACTGGAGTTAATTGTCCAACTAGTGTTTCTCCAAAAGAAGTTTTCATATTATCAGTTTTAATACCACCATCATATCCGACCCTGACGTTTAAAAAATCTCCATCTGGATTTTGCAAGATTAAATTTCTCTGGTAATATGTAGTCATTGTTTTTGTTTTTGACTACCTCAAAAACAAATGTGTTATATTGAATGAAAAAAATAAATCTAAATTTTTTTTAATTTTTTGTTTTGGCCGATTGTGTGTTTATGAAATGGAAATTATATTTTACTTAACCTGAACCTTCCGCTGAGTAATTGCTACACTTACGTGCTGATGAGCATTATTCTGTGTAGTGCTAATGAACTCCCATCGCCTCTCATTGGAAAGGTCAAGCCCGCTAACTTCATTTTTGTCTTTGCTCCACAGCGGGCGGGTATTATCCCAAGTATCAACCCAGAACCAGTTGTATTGATACACATTTGAATTCATTAAAACAGAACCATCAAGTTTAGGTTTCAAACACATATAATCTTCAAAACTAACGGGAAATATTTCAAATTCCTGAAGTCGTGCCCCGTCAAGTGTGGTGTGAAAACTGGTAGTCTTAGCGTTTGCTCTGTTATCAATATCATAAGCAGTATTCTTGTTTTCTGTGTTGTTAAAGAGTGTGTGATAAATTTTCTTCAACCTTTTACCATGTCCCCTATCAAAGCGGAGAATGATATTTTGTGTAGTGGATTGAGCAATTGAATTTTTATAAACATAAGGATAATCATAAAACTCATACCTTCAGCACTCGCCACCTTTTGTTGAATTGATTGAATGACATCGGGATTAGTCTCTACAGCAAGGAACAAGTTAAGATTAGAAACACTTACATTACCAGCAGCAGCAACAAGCGCTCCGCCAGCAATTGATAAGGGGTCGTTATTGTAATAATAAATTTTAGGGGTCTGTTGCCACACAATCCGCATATTCAAAATGCCTGGAAACATAATAGTCTTATCAAGAGCAAAAATAGTATTGTAAAGCATACCCAGATTTATCTTAACACTGATGGCAGGCTCAGCAGAAGTAATAGAACCGCCAGAGAAATACTTAGGCTCGTTGTAAGCGACATTGACGACAGAGAGTTGCCCACTTCCATCCGCGATACAGGCATCATTATGGCGACGGGCATTAACAACAGGTTCACGAAATATAGCCTTAACACTAACGGCAACGTCATTATCAGCATCAGTCATTGTTGTTCTAAAAGTCTCCTTTACTATTTGTGAAGTTGAGATATTAATCTTACTATCAGCATTACACTTTTGAAGCATACATCCCGCACCACTTCCATTATCGTGATTTTCAAGTGTCAGAAAGTCCTTCATAGAAGTTTCAGCCTTCCAAATAATCATTGTAAAATTACCAACTTCATTTACATCACACAGATAAACACCGCTACGGGTTTGAAGTTGAATTTGTCTAATAGGAGCCAGACAATCCATATAGCATTTGTTATAGTTCGCTGCAATTGCTGGTGGGGCATAAGTAAAACTCAAGACAGAGCGGGCTAAGTTAAATGGCCTGCTGATAAGGTCAAAGTTGCTTTCTTGTCCTCCTGCGGTGGTAACAGTAATAGCTCCCGCACCTTCTCTCGGAGTTAGTTTATTCAAACGATACGAAGCACTGATGTAGTCGGTTCTAGAAAAGACTACTTCGCCTCCGTGTTGAGTTGGCATTTTGTTTTTAGGTTTTTTGGCAGTTGTGAAAATTAACTAATTCACTGGAATATATTTAAAGAAAAAAATAAATAATTCTAAAATTAAAATTAATTACCTTACCTCACCTTTAACAAATTGAAAAATGATGTAAATAAATTAAAATAATTTGTCTCTCTGTAAATTAATAATGTCATAACGACTCCCAAACCATTAAGATTTATAGCCTGATCGTTTTCGTCTGTAAGATAAAACCGATACACATTATTTGAACTGGCGGATAATTTCTTACCATACTCAGACCCACTTCCGTCGTATATAATAGCACCAAATGGAATTTCGTTGGCTGTGTATATTTCTTGTAGCACATGATTATCTCCTTCACCAACTAAGTCAGATTGAAGATACAGAGTTTTTTCGCCAGTTAAAATAATTACATTTGGTGATTTAATAAAATCATTAGCGAAGAATATGTTGAATTTCTCTCAAAACCCATTACCTCGTGAATACGTGTATCAGCATCAAATATAAACCGCGGTTGAATACCTCCGTTATTTGAAACACTGAATGTTAATTTGCCATCCTCCGCTTCTGTGTTTGTATTGTTGCTTGAGACAACATAAGTATAGTCATTCGGACTTTCTGTCCTCAGTACCTCCGACAACTTATTTTTTAGATTGTTCATTGTGTAGTTTCCCTCAGGTATCGTAATTAAAGCCGCATACCCGTCTTCGGATAATGTAAATGTGTTATATGGAGAGGCAACTGAATAATAAGATTTTGGAACATAGATATGAAGAATTTTACAATGTGTGGGATTGTCTAACCCCTTCATATTGACTTCGTGTGTGAAGTCGCTATCTGTGCCAGTTATTCTGTTTTTGCTATTTATGTAATAGATACCACTCGCACTGCCTCCCTTATACTCCATTGTATATCATATAAATAATATTTCAGATAAATGTATCAAAATTACCATACCCATTCTGTGTTTTTAATTTCTCCGCTTCTTCTTCGTTAAGGTCTGTATAACCGCTAGCAAACTTAAACCTGTTTCCTTTCGCTCGCTCAATTAAAAATCTCATACTATGCCAACTGCACGTGTCTGAGGTGTTTGATTGCTGCTTTACTTGATTGACCTTCATTAACAAATAACTATCGGGATGGCTTTTGTCTATTATTTGTTTCATTTGTTGTTGAAAGTCTTCTGTTAGCTCGTAAAGTGCTCATGGGTCATAGACTTCAACACTCCTGTCTTTATCTAGACTTATCCATACGGCGATCCAATCAGACCCCGCTTGTTTGTGATTGTCCAAATTCATAATAAAATTCATATCGCTTTCTGCTTCCTGGCTTCAACTTGTAGATTTCATCACTGGCTATTGCTCGGAGATACCATCCATATTTTTTCATTATGTCGTCTATTTCATTAGTCATCAGTCCCCGCCCCACACCCTGTTGCTCTTCTGGCTGTTGCTCGTTATCTCCAACTGGTTGGAGATTTGGTGGTTGCTGTGGCTCCGCAGAATTTGTGCTCGGGGGTAGCGGTGTCTCCGCGACGCTCGGGGGTAGGTAGTTGGTGGCATTCCCTCGTCAATATTCAAATCATTTGAAACTTGTTTATCTACATTTGGGTCTATAGTCATTTTGCTAGTTAGAGTTTTTACAAAGTCCTTTTTATTCATTGAGTGCCTCCAATCATTGCGGGATAGATATTTTTTAATTATTTTTATTGAAAATACCTTATCAATTAATTCTTTTAATGTCTTCGCTCCATTCCCTTTTTGTTCATTAATACCCATAAACTCTTCATATCTAGCATAATCCGCTAATTTTCTTTTTACGTTTTCCTTTTCATTTCCAACATCAATATTAAACCTTTTAATCATGTTAATTATCCACTTTGAAGTGTCTTTGTAATTTAATTTTTTATGTCCATCACTATCTAGTCTCTTTTTTAAAGCCTGTGCTAACTCTTTACAGTAATGTTTGGGTGATAAGTTTTTGAAAATGCAGAGATTAAAAATTGATTAATTTGTGAATTTTCAAAATGCTTACCCTTTTCTTCTGCTTTCTTTTCTTCCTTTTCAAGTTTTTCTTTATATTCTTCTGCTAACTTTTTCTGTTCCTCTAAAGATGACGCTGTGGCTATAGCCGTCTGAATATCTTGACTGGCTTTTTGTAAGTCTTTACGACTCATCTTTTTTATGAACTTATCTGTATATCCTGCTAATTTCAGTGTTTCAATATCTTTCTGCTTTTGCTTTTTTTCTTCCTCATATTGCTCTTTCGTTTTCAATGGTGCTTCATCTCCTAAATTAGGTAATGGCGGTGCTTGTGGTGGTGCTCCTAATGGCGGTGCTTGTGGCTGTCCCTGCTGCGGTGGCATAATATATTGATATTGTGGTGGCGGTGGTAATGCTTGTATCCTATTTTTTCTGTCTTCTTCATATTTTACATCTTCTATGAGTTTTTGCTCCCTTCTTAGTTCTCTGGCTTTTTGTTCTTGTCGTTCATTAATATCCGCTAGTTCTCTTTTGTGTTCCCTATCCATTATCCCTTTTTGTTCCTCGGCATCGGCTCTGTCTTTTCTTTCTAGCCTTTTCTTTTCTTCTATCACATCTTCCCTCTTCTTCTTTTCCTTTTCTTTCTCGTCATGTATTAACTCATATTTCTTTTGTAAGTTGCTTTGTATCTGGTTTCTGTTCTCGTGTTCAAGACGATTTAAATCAGATTTGATTATTTTTTCCCTTTGTTTGCGGCCCTGCCTTTGTGACCTCGGTTTACCAATATATTTTAAAAAACAACTTAACGATTTGAAGTGTACTCATATCATTTGTTTTCTTACCAAAATTAAGATAATATTTTTTACCCTTCTGGATAATATAAGGTCTCCCGCTGTTATTCCTATAAACCCGAGGTGGGCGGACTTTTGCCTTTTTCTTATTAGTCTTTTTAGCGACCATTGTATATTAACAAAAAATATTTCTAATATTTTAGAATTTGAAACAAAATATTTAATGAAACTTTACAGCTCCTCCTCGTTGCTTACCATAATCAAGTTTTGCGGCGGTAGACCCAATACGAGACGCATATGGAACCCCGACATCGCCAAGGGCATTAGCGGTCTTTGAAATAATCTTGTTATCGCGAAGGAATTTATTAACAGCCAAGCCGTTTTTCCGACCTTTGCCCAGTTAATCTTTCCTCCCTTTTGCCCACTCTTCTTCTTAGTTTTCTTTTTTCCTCCCTTCTGCGGCATTGATGGATTGTATCCGATGTTATATTCTGATGGTTGTGAAATTATCACTGGTGATACTGGCATATATTAGAAAGATTTTAAAAATCTTTTCACCAAAAATAAAAAAATAATTCTAAAAATATTATTTCATGCGATATGCAAAGTTTTTTCTTAACTCATCATCAACACTTGAGACATCAAGAAAATTAAATCGTTCCTTTGTTGCTTCGTGATACTTTTGAAGAAAATAATCAAAATCACAAGTGGCTTCGCCACGTTGCGACGGGTCGCAGGCCCTCGCAAAAGATAAGTCTAAGTGTTTATACACGAGTTCCATTTTGTCCTGAGACTGGCCCGGAAAGATTAATAAATAATCTAACTGCTTAATGGCTTCTGGCCGTAGGTCGTTCAGATACTGACTAGACATAATCACCTTACTTTTATAGTGTCTGTTCTTTTTTAACAAATCACTTACGGACTTATCTCTTAATCCACTTCCTAAATCGTCCAAAACAAAAACAACCTCTGGTGAAATATACTTACTTGGTCTCTCTTTCTTCTCACCTCCTTCTTCTTTTTTCTTTTCCTTTCCGAAATAAAGAAATTGTGGTTTCTCTATTTCCTCTTTGTCCTGTTTTATTTCTCCTTCGTGTTGCTCGTCCTGTCTGTTCAGTTTGTCAAGTTCATAGTCTATCACATTTACACCATCTGATTTAAGAAAGGTATATATAGCCATTGGGTTTCTCCTGTTCTTGAATTGCTTTACCATTGCTTTATAAATGTAGTCCTTGTGAATTGTTGAAGCAATAATGACAATACGGGTTTTTCTGTCGGTTGCCCTTTTCAGTATTTCAAAGAGTGCTGTTGTTTTCCCGCTCTTCTTACGGGCGAGTAGAAATATGTTGGCATACGGCTCGTTGAATAATTTATAACCTTTTGCTTTTTTGTCTCCTTCTCCTTCCTGCTTCACTGGTTTCACCTTAACATTGTTAATCTTCTCCATGATATTTTAGAATTGCGCTTCATGCTCCGCACTCTCGCTTATTCTAAAACATCTTTTTTTCTTTATTGTTTAAAATAAATCTGTTTCCAATGTTTATCAACAAACGAGAATGTGAGCGCAGCGTCACAACGTCCCTTCGGGATTTGTGAGCGAAGCGAATAAGAGTGAAGTTGATAAATATCACCCTAAGAATTCCAAACACACAACAATTCTTCCCGCTAAATTTCCTGTGTCAATATTTCCGCTGTCAGTTTCAAGGACTTTAAATGTATATTGTCCGTCCGTCCATCCAACGACACCTAAATTATAACTAAGGTTTGAAATGTTTGCTATATTACTATCAGCGAATGTGCCGATGATTCCAATTCTGTCCATATAAAGAATTCTGGTTTTGGTTTCCGTCTGGTCGTTCGTATAATGAATAAACTTAGCATTCATTTTGGTCGGTGTGAATGACATTTGAATATTTTTATTAAATGTTTTGCTCCCAACAAAATCATCGCTCAGAAAAATAATCTTTTGGTATTTATAGCCAGCCATGATTATATACGAAGATTTTAAAAAATCTTGGAGCAAAAAATATACAAATGTTAATAATATTATTGTTTGTGTGGTCGGCTATTTCGCGGACTGCCTGCGACTTTTACTCGCGGGTAAGCGAAAAAAAGAATGAGAGTTGTGCTTATTGTATAAAGCAAGGAATAGAAACTAAATTTAAATGTGTGTATAAGCCTATGAGTGATTGGCGTGTTAGTTTTGATGAAGCCATTCCTTTAATTTGCTCAAATGATGCCATGTGGTATTAAACTCAAGTATATGAATGCTCGTCTTTTTGAAAAAAGGACACAAAAACTGGGTTTCATTTCTTACTTGAAGAAGGTGATGGAAGGCAAATTCCTATGAGTAAAGTCAAAATTCCGACATAAGTATTAGCAACCTCGCAAGGTAAGTTCTTTTCAGATAGCCTCACGATACAAAGGGTTATAATAGCGATAATGATACCCATTTGAAATAAGTATTTAATAAGTCGGCTGTCGGTCGGCCTGTTTTTTATACAACAACAATTCCAGTTATCCTCCAATACGTGCTCTACTTTTTTTTCCTCAGTCTTTAGTTCTACTTCAAGAACACGAGACTTTAATTCGGGAGTTAGTTCGCCATCCATATCCATAATAGGTGGAGGTCTGTGAAGTCTAGTTGTATTATTGTTTGACATTTGAAAAAACGACTGCTCTGATTTCTGCTAATTGATTTGCTTGGTCTTGTAATATATTAAGTAAAGTTTTATTTTCTTTTTCTAAATTAACTAACTTTTCTGATAATTGTTGAACCGCTTTAATTAACGGGGCGATAAACTCGGAATAACCTATACCATAACCGACATCACCACTATCAACACATTTAACATCTTCTGGATTAACGCTCACACCCTTCAATTCGCATTCTTTTCTTTGCTTTGGACACGGAACCATAATTGTTTCTTTTATAAAACCGCCAAAATCTAGCATATCCATTTCTGTTAGTACGATTTCTAATTCCTGTGCTATCAAACCCGTTCTCTGTTTCTTGTTGTCGTCAATCATACGATAGCAGACTGGATTTAACTTATTAATAAAATCTAAGCCTAAGCATTCCTTTATATCTTCTTTTTTTCTCCTGTCTGAATATTGAATTGGATTAGACAATACCCATAATTGTCCATCGCTTGCTTTCAAAGACATTAAAGCAGTATCTCCCATATGAACCCACTCGTTGAAGAATTATTCACTCTAAATCTAAAAGCATAAGAAGTTAATCCTCCGCCTACTCCTCCTGCTGGTGCTGTTCCTCCACTTAATGATTTATTTGCTCCAGACTGAGATATATAAATCCCCCAATTTGAATCAGCAGTATCCCATACAAATATTCCTCTCGCATTTGTCCCGTCTGTTTGTCCTTGAATTCCTATTTTCGCTCCATTATTAGTTGTGGTCGTTAGCAACCCAGAATATGTAATTCCCGCATTCGCCGTTATTAATCCACTCGCCGTTATTGCCTTTGTTGTTAATAAGCCTGCTGTATCAAGTTCAAGAGCCACAGACCAAGGAACAGCAGTCACGACACTTTCCCACTATCATACAAAAATCTAAGTTTATTGGAAAATTTATTAATTAAAAAGTTTGAACTCGCATAACTTGATTTCCATCCCGCACCATCTAAATAAGCATCAAAACCCATATTTATGCTATTATGTCCTAAATTAAATAGTCCAAATGTAGGATAAATATCTTCCGTTGTAATTGCCTGCAAATGTGCTCCAGTTGTATTGTTGTTAAATGTTCCATACAATTCTAAGCCCGCTGTCGTACCTGTTCCTTTTGTTGTGTTTCCTATAATTATTGGTTTGCCTGTTGCTGTTGTTATTAAATATTTTATCGCTTGCCGTTAATGTTGTTGTAGTCATGCCAGCAGTTGAAGTGATTGATGTTCCCGTTATTATTCCACCATTTGTTCTGTTGTTTGAATTCATATCCAAGCACCATAAAACCGCATATCACCGGCATTGTTAAAACGAACAATGTCAGATGAAGCACTTTTATTGTCCAAAAGTTTTGAAATATAAAGTCCCGCCCCTTTTACATCAAATGCTACATTAGTGAATACATAACCTCTTTGGTCTGCGGTTCCACTTGTAGCAGTATTTAGAGTAAATAAGAAATATTGATAATCACCTGATGTCTGTGAAAAGAATATATCTCCTCCATTTTTGTTTAATATCCTCGCCCCATTATATGTTATATTTCCACCATTAATGATTTCTTGATTATTAAAATCAGCCGTTTGTGTTAAAGTTAGATATTTTATCGTAGTGCTCGCCCCATTAAATGTTTTACTTCCTGTTATGGTTTGGTCTGTTGTTAGTTTCACACAATTGTCATCCAGATATTGCCTATTTACCGCTTCATTCGCATTTTGTGGTGCTCCTAGATTAACAATCTGACTACTATTACAATCTAAGCCAGTAGCATTAAACCACGAAACAGTCGTCCCGTCAATAATAAAACTTATTTTTTCGCAGAAATTTCAAAGTTGTAATATGTTGCAGTTTTCATATCCAAACTAGCAATTGACCCGATATTACTTGTAGAATTAAAAACAATGAATGTTCCCTTTGTTGTTGAATTGATTGAATTTCCCGTTATTTCAACACCACTGCTATATGTCTTAATTCCTGCTATTGTTCGGTTTCCTGAGGTTTTAACCGCCGAACTATCAAGGACAGAAACATCCACATCATCAACTAAATTCACATTTGTTATATTTTGATTTCCCATATTTAGTCCTCCTGTCATACTAGCAGTGCCATCTAATCTAAGAAAGGGTGATGCCACGTTTCTCCATTGTCCTGTGCTATAAATGAGTAGTTGATTATCTGATTCTGTTGTTATAATCACATCGCTATGTGTATCGATACTTCCACTCGCCGACACTTTCGCGTTGTTGGAGTCGTGCTCTGATAGCCAAGTTGTGATAGACCTACCATTTAGTTGATTTACATTTGTTATGCTTTGGCTTTTCATATCAAGACCCGCACTCGCATTTATTATGACGGAGACTTATGGAGTAGGGGCCGGTTGGTCGTAGGTTGTAGAGACTGCTGCACTATGTGCAGTTGTGCCGGATGATCTTAAATGTTAATATTAATTGATTATTAAGTAATATAATTGCTTTTTTCTTAATATTACTACTTTGAATGCTAATTAGAGCTTGCAATCTCATCGTGCTCACATGCAAAAATATTAAGTCAACCCGCAGTCCGGACCTGTATAACTAAATGGGTAAGTTGATGTAATATGAATTACTATGCATAATTATATGCAAATACTGCATTAAAACGCACAAAAAGTGAAAAAGTGAGGTTCAATTCCAGTAGATGACCACAGAGAGCATCTACTGGAATTGCATCTCAGCAACCCGCAGTCCGCACCTGTATAACTAAATGCGTAAGTTGATGTAATAGTATGAATTACTATGCATAATTATATGCAAATACTGCATTAAAACGCACAAAAAGAAACTTTAAATGAGAAAAACAAAGTTTTCCAGATAAATCTGGAACTTCTGCCACTTGGCAGGTAATAGAAAGGCTTTGTCTGCAGCAACCTAAGTTAATCATGCTATAGAATTTTACACCCGCCCATTAGCAAGGAAGCTGATAAAATTGGTGGTTTGCTGCGATTGCGTTGCTAGAAAAGCTGAAAGAGCATTATTTCCAGCACCGTGGGGCTGGTAGCACACATAGCACCTGCAGTTAGCAGGATGAGGCATGGCAGGAAATGCCCCTCTGCACCGCGGGCACGCACACCCGTCACCGTGCTGGAGGCAGACAAGGCACCTGCACGTGGGTGCATGCTGATAACGAAAGGGAGCGCGCTTCGGAGCGCATTTGAAACACTTACATCCTTCACCATGCTTGGGCTCGACTTCATTTACCTCGCAATCAGGGCATTCACAGCCCTCACCATGCGCAAAGCATTCGGCGCACTTACATCCTTGCCCATGACGCTGCACTCGCTGCGGCTGCTGGCTGCCCTTGCGCTGCTTGTGGCCCTTGCGCTGCTTGTGGCCCTTGCGCTGCTTGCGGCCCTTGCGACCCTTCGCAGGCTTCGGCTCCTCCTCCTCCTCCTCCTCCTCCGACCCCGTCTCTGGCTTAGACTTTTTCTGCTGCGGTTGCTTCTTTTCTGGCTTCTTTGCTGCAGGCGTCGGCTTGTGCGTCGACGCAGGCGTCGGGACAGGCGGCGACTTTACTTCCATCACGTCGGCTTCCATGACACGCATGAAGGCACAGGGAGGACACTTGCATCCAGGCTTGTGGTGCGAGTTGCCTCCGCCACCCTTCTTGCTAGGCTTGGTTGGTTTCGGAGTCGCTGTGGTTGGCTTCGGATTCGCTGGGCTTGGCTTGGGATGTGCTGGAGGACCCACATCCAACCATTTCAGTTTCCCATCCTGCAGTCAAAAAGAAAAGTGCTCACACATATTACTACTACACTCAACAGAAACGTACCGCATCCACACCGACTGGGATTGACACCGGTTGCTTTCCCGCAGGATGGTTCTTCCAAAATCCCGGCCCGTAATCGGTCAATGGGAACATGCCGATGTAAAAATCTGCAACCAGTACCGGAATGGGAAACTTCCCCCCCTCTTTTTTCGTCCGCATGGTGAAGACCACATTCTCTCCTGAAAATTCTGCAGCATGATCAATCAAGCCGCCTCCTTGAGAAGCAGGAATGTTTCCTGCTAAAATTTGCTCGCGCTTGTTCATGTTCAGCTTCCATATCTTGCGCTTGAGCCTCAACGTGTGGGTTCCAGTCCTTGGTGGTCGCGATCGGATCTATGTCTCCCTCCTCGCAGAAAACAAACTCAACAGATGGTTCAAACACACCCTCCGCCGTGATTTCCTCCACCTGGCGCGCAAGCATAACTGCACGTCGACCCATCGTGAAGGTATCTTCAGTCGCTTGCTTCTTCTCCAACCAGCGACCAGGCCTGCAGCAGTGCAAGCATTATTACAGCTTTCTATCACAGCTACGCCAGTAAGTACCCCAAGCACGCCAACCTCTCTGCACTACTACTAGGGCCTCGGGTCGTGAGCCAGCAATCCAGCGACTACCAGTCCACAAGCAGTGAAGGAATGCGTGCACAATCTAGAAAAAAAAAAGTACCCCTATCTCTAATCCCAGATCACTCCAGTACTGCTTGATGAGCAGCGAAAAATAAATGACAGCATTGGTCATGGGGTCCGTGAACGCTAAGAGAAGCCTATCATCACATAGCACTGCTTTATTGTACCATTCATGAAAACAGCACGTACCCTTTCTGCAATTCAACTTTTTCCTCTTGCGAGGCATCCTGCGCGAACTTAACGTAATACTTCTTGGTGTTGGGGATTGCCCAATACTTCAAGGCTGGCTTCGGATTGACTACGAGCTGAAGTATGCGCCTGGGCTGTTTAGGCGCGCCGGTGAGGGGCGGCGACACATCTTCACGCGCGGGGGAAGGCGGCGGCACATCTTTACCCGCGGGGGAGGCGGCGGCACATCTTCACGCGCGGGGGAGGCGGCGGCACATCTTTACGCGCGGGGGGAGGCGGCGGCACATCTTCTTCATTGAGACGCAGGACTGCGTTCTGTTGCAGCAGACCTGACTTGGCAGCTTCGGAAAACTTGCTGATGTTCTGCAAGTCCTTCTGCAACTGCAGCTGCTGTTTCGCCGTCAGCTCAGTCCTTTCCTCCTCGCGGCCGTTGTGCTTCGACTCGCTGTCAGAACATTAAATAATAATATTGCAATGCAAATCAAAGTAGTAAACCTGTCATTGGGGTCGGAGTTGCCTTCTGCCGCAGCCGAGCTCTTGAGAAGAAGAAAAAGGAGAAGAAGAAGAAGGAGAAGAAGAAGAAGGAGGAGAAGAAGGAGGAGGAGAAGAAGGAAGAGAAGAAGGAGAAGAAGAAAAAAAAGAAGCATAGTTGTAGCAATACTATCAGCTGCATTAGTAGTTACTAGTAGTAGTAGTAGTAGTAGTAGTAGGAGGAGGAGGAGGAGGAGGAGGAGGTCTGGAGAAGAAGAAGAAGAAGAAGAAGAAGAAGAAGAAGAAGAATAAGAAGAAGAAGAAGAAGAAGAAGAAGAGTAGTAGTGGTAGTAGTAGCAGCAGTAGCAGTAGTAGTAGTAGTATTGGTAGTAGTAGAGGGAGGAGGAGGAGGAGGAGGAGGAAGAAGAAGAAGAAGAAGAAGAAGAAGAAGAAGAAGAGTAGTAGTAGTAGTAGTAGTAGTAGTAGTAGTGGTGGTGGTAATAGTAGTAGCAGCAGTAGCAGTAGTAGTAGTAGTAGTATTAGTAGTAGTAGAGGGAGGAGGAGGAGGAGAAGAAGATGAAGAAGAAGAAAGAAGAAAAAGAAGAAGAAGAAGAAGAAGAAGAAGAAGAAGAAGAAGAAGAAGAAGAAGAAGAAGAAGAAGAAGAAGAAGAAGAAGAAGGAGAAGGAGAAGGAGGAAGAAGAAGAAAAAAAAGAAGAATGTATATAGTTGTAGTAAAACTAGCAGCTGCAGTGAGGAGGAGGAGAAGATGAAGAAGAAGAAAGCAAAAAAAAGAAATTCAATTACTACCCCTCGGCTTGTTTGCTGTTATTGTTAGCAGCTTGATCTGCCATCTCGTTTGCCAAGGCGCGCTTGGTTTGTTTTCTCTTTTTCTGTGCCGCCTGCAGACAATGTCATGTATGTGCATGGCATATGTATGTATCATTGATTTGCCAACCGGTTTGCGTTGCTTCTTTTTTGGAGGCGACTTAGAAGAAGGGCTTGCAGCTTCAGGCTCTTCTGCAGGTAGCGCAGTGTTTGCTGCAGGTGCTTTGCCCCTTCGAACTCTGCGCCCTCTTGCAGACGGCAGATCTTGAAAGATCTCGTTCTTGGAGGCCAGAACAAATGTTTTCCCAGAAGGAACGTACGTGTGTACGACGTTATCTGGTACAATGTGCCATGCCTTGGCCTCTGCCTTGGGGGAAGGAAAATTCCAATACTTTGCAGTAACTTCTGGGGGGATAATGCAATCCTGCAAGTTTTTCCAATTCGGTTCGCCGTTGGTTTTCAAAAAAATGCGTTGCCCCTGATCGTCCCTCTCCACCCGAAAATTTTGCATGCTCGAGACAACATGCTTGTCTACTGAATCGTCACCTTTGGGCTTTCCAGAACTCATTTCTCAATTCACTAAGTGAGTGTTGGAGGGAAATTCGACTTGAACAAAAGACACCGGTCGGAGGTGGAAAAAGTGGCTGAAATGCCACTTTTCCAGTGTGGATTCCCTTTTTTCCAACGTACAGGGGTGCACTCTCGTCGTCTTCAAGGCCACTACTTGTCTTCTGTGCTGTTTGACAGACGCCCTCGATATGGTTGATATGATATGATGCTATATGACGTTTGTTAGGGCGTCTGTCAAGTTTTTTGGACCTAGTTCTATCGGGAAAAAGTAAAAGTGCTGCACTTTGAAAAGGTCTCATGTTTTTCTTTTTTTAAATGAAAACACGTTGCTCCACGACCACAGGCATGCTGGCATTTCTTCCCCGACCCCTGTGAAGCCGCTGGCAGTGCCTAGCGCGGCAGCAATAAGGCTTGCAAGGGCCAAAGCTTCCAAGTATGCGAAATATTATTATATAATATACCACTGCTAGAATGGAGTTGGATATCAGCTCAACACTTGTTTCTCATGCCCTCACACTGTCAAACATGATTTTTTATGATAGAAAACATGAATCCAACATATCAGGGCCTGCAATATTTCCTGTTTGTGGCAGGCTAACTGGCTACAGTGGGCATGAAGTGCAGCACTCACCTGGTGATCTACTAGACACTACTACGCTAGTTGATGATGAATCCGAGCATTCCTCATGTTCGTCAACAGCAACCGACAGCACTCTATTCATGCATGGCTGTAGCACGTCAGCTGGTTCATGTTCAGACTCAGGGTGTCAGTCTAGTCAGTCTGCGGGATCGCGATCGTTTCAAAGACAGGGTGGACACTCAAGAAAGCGTATCGACGAGAGAACCGTTTCCGAACAGCATGCCAAGAGGCTCAAGAAGAGTAGGGAGTACCAGGCATGTAAACGGTCAGCTGCAGTAGTGGAGGCTGAGTTTCCTAGTGATGAAGAGCTGCAGGCCATGTTGCTCTCTGCGCAAGGGCGACAGAGATTTCCCAAAACCAGCGCCCTCCTAGAAACTAACAAGGCTCAGGCTGCAGCTGCTTCTGCCATTGGTGACATTGTTGCTGAATTGCCGGCTCGTTCTGCACACAAGCAAACAATTATCGGCAAGCTGAGGGGCAAGATGTCGGCGAAGGAGTTCCAGTCCTTCTTTACTTCCGTCAGTGAGAGGTATGCACGCAAAGCACTCGCTGTGCAGAAAAAAATCCTGGAAGGACGTGCCAAAGGGGAAAAGCCTGATAAAGTCGACATTTTCGAACAGAAAAGAACGACTGATGAATCCCGCGAGGCTTTTTCTCAGTGGGAGAAGAAAGCGACTGCAAGGATTGTGTTGGAGAACATGGGCGCTAAGTCAGGGCGAGAAACTCTTTACTGGTATGGAACCACAGGTCCTTTCTACAAATCTTACCGCACTGAGCTTTTCCCCAATATCTACAAGGCCATGGTCGCTGACGCAGGGTCTGTAGAGCGCCTGGTGTACGAACTGAAGGGCACCCAGTGGGTTGCTGATAATGCAAGAGCCTACACGTGCGGCGGTCGTTGTGGCAATGCATGCAATCATTTTTACAGGCCGCGAAATGAAGCATCCTTGTACAAGATCCTGAAAGAGGATAATATTACCTTCCGCTGCATTACGAAGACGGTTCCCTGCCGGTGGCATGATAACTGGGAAAGATGGAAAGCCGAGCTCAAGCGTGAACAGGCAAAGCCAGAGGGCAAGCAGGACCTGAAGCTGATCCAGCGACTGAAGGCGAAGGTAGTGAGTTGCCAACGACACGATGAGCAGTACCAGGCGCAGCGCAGGTCGATATTTCTTGCCTGTGCACATCGCAGCCGCTGAGTTTATGTGTTGCATGCTACGCAGCTATATCCAGGCTAAGGTCGAGAGTTTGGAGGCTGGGTCCGGGGAGTGGGTCATTTACCAAGATTATTTATCTTGGTATTCTGAAACAGGCTGCAAGATGAATGATCTGCTCTTTACTGTAGTCACCCGCCGCGCCGACGGCCAGTTGCAATACGAGTACATCCACAACATCATGATGGTTGAGCACACTGGCGCAACCACCCGTTACTGCTGGGACTATCATCTGAGGAGCAAGGAAGATGGAGGAAGCGGGGAGATCTCTTCTTTTCCCGGCCCTGGTACTCGCACTGGCGATGGCGGCGGCGACTTTCAGAACTATGAGTTCGTTTTTTCCGAGGCGCACTACTGGGAGAAGTATGAAGTGGATATCAGCACGGACATGCTGTGTGCATTTCATGCGTGGAACCCATGCGACGGAGCAAAGAGGAAGTTTACCAAGGTCTTCACTAAAGACCAGGTCGAGCAAGGGCGCGGCTTCGCTCTTGTCGAGGAGTGGCTTGAGTCAGCGCAGGGAGCGGGATATGACAACAACCGGTTCTATGGTCACGACGCAGACGTGATCGAGAAGTGGGTGAAAGAGAACAAGGTTGAACCTCGCAAACTCAGTTCTTGGGGCCTTCGCAACTTGCGCTCGTTTCGTTACTCCAGGCCCACCCTCACTTCTGGCAAACAGTTCATTAGCGGTGTTGCCTTTGGTGCTTACACTAGCGTTGCGCCCGACGCCGACCGCATTGTCCTTGACATGCGATCGGACGAAGTCGCTGGCGGCAAGAGGTGCGAGCCATGCACACAGCGGTTTAAGCAGCCCCATCCATCGCACAAAGGCGTCGACAAATGCCCATCGAAGAATGGCCGAGGGGAGCGTGTGGCAGCGGTTCATGTGCAGTCTGGTGCAACTGCGGACCTGACGCGGGAGCAAAAGATTTCATACTTCAAGCGGCTCGCCTCCCAGCGTTCGGCAAACAAGAAGGCAAAGAAGAGCTTCAACGTTGGGCAATTGCGCAAACCGCGCCTAGCCGAGCAGTTGGGGCTGTCCTCTGTCGGCACGGTACCAGAGTTGAAGGAAAGGCTCCAGGCGCACATGGCACAGCAGCCCAACAGCGTGTCACCCGAGGGCGCAGCAGCCGATAGCGAAGTGCCCGTCAGCAGGCTGCAGAATAAGAGCTTCAACGTTGGGAAATTGCGCAAACCGCGCCTAGTCGAGCTCTGTCAGCAGTTGGGGCTGTCATCTGTCGGCACGGTACCAGAGTTGAAGGAAAGGCTCAAGGCGCACATGGCACAGCAGCCCAACAGTGTGTCACCCGAGGGCGCAGCAGCCGACAGCAAAGTGCCCGTCAGCAGTGGAAAGAAAGGGGTGGAGAAGAGAGCTAGCAAGCAGGCTGCTACAATTAAACCTACTGCTTCTAATTCCTCGGGCGCGGCCGCAGCAGCTTCTACCAGACAGCCTCGCTCCAAGGCGGCGAAGGTAGACTCATATGCTGAAAGCGACGCAGAAGATGATGAAGGGAGCGAGTACGAAGAGCCCGCAACGCGCTGGATGTGCGCGTATTGTAATTATCCAAATCCATTAGGTCCAGGTGATCAGGAATTCGCAGGATGCATTAACTGCGGTGGCTTGGCTTCATCTGATGATGAATCAGATCTGGAGGAGGATGAGTGAGTGGGCGTGGTTTTTTTTTATTTTTAGCAGCTGAATGAGGCCAATCATGTTGAAAGTCCTTAGAAATGTAGCTGCTTGAGATGCTGACACTGTGTCTTTGCACTGGCACTGCAGGACTTTGAATTATTGCATGTTGTCACTAGCTTAGCGTACTTGTACTGGCGAGTGGCTGGCGGGTGCCACCAGGACCAGAAAAAAATAATTAGTGGCAACAAAAGCTGAATTCAATTAAATCTGCATCGAAATCGTGTTTGTATCGTTTGTACTTACGCGCTGATAGCAGGTAACATGTAGCACGTGCACTTTGCAAGTACCGGTGCAGGCCGCTATCTGCTATGGTCTGCATGCTCATCTACGCACCTTAATAATAGTTCAAACATTGTTTTTTTGCATTAAAATACAATATTACAGCTTTAAGCAGTGTTCTACGTCATTATTTTAATATTTGAAACTTTGCATGCAAAAAAAGTTTCCCTACGACCGGACCCGGGGCGGCCCCTACTCCATAAGTCTCCGTCATACTGCTAAATGTTTTAATTCCTCCTATGGTTTGGTCTCCTGTTAGTTTGACCACCGAACCATCAACTGCGAGATTAGCGAGATTAATTCCATTATATGTAGAAGCCCCTGAAATAGCATAACCACCCATATTTAGTCCTCGTGTCATACTAGCAGTGCCGTCTAATCTAAGAAAGGGTGGTGTAGTGTTTCTCCATTGCCCCGTGCTATAAATGAGTAATTGCTTATCTGCTGGGAAGCCTGTTATTGTCACATCGCTGTGGCTATCTATACTTCCACCTGCTGACACTTTATCATTATTATCATTATGCTCAAATATCCATTCATCAACATCTTTGGTATTTAGCAAATTTACTCCTGTTATATTCTTCCTTCCCATACTAATATTGCCGAATTCATCAACATTTATCGGAAATGTTTTATTTACCCAGTTTATTGAGTTATATGTTAGATAACTATTCATCGCTATCGGCGCGGTTATAACCACATCTGAAAGTGTATTAATTGAACCAAGGGCTGTATTCTTCCATTTGCCTTCTACATCGTTGTAAGTTAAGTATTGTCCGCTCACTTGTGCAAATATGTTTGTGTCTATCAAATTATATAAACTGGTTTGGTGCGGATTGGAAATATTGCTTCTGTGTTGAGTTGAGGCTTTGACTTCGTCGTTGTCCCTCACTCGTTGCTCTGTATAGTATAAATTTTTTTCTTCTTTGATGTCTGTTGTTGATTTTAAAGCGAGCCGTGTATCAAATCGCGCATCAGTATAATAAAGATTTATTGGGTCGGAATCTTCTGGCACTCTGTCTGTATTCAGACCGACTATGTTTGTGTTCGTTAAGTCTAAGTTTGCTATTGATAGGCTGTCTGTCGCGATTTCTGACAAGCCTAAGAGAGACTTATATTGAGTACCCATTGTATATATACAAAGATTTTGAAAAATCTTTGAGAAAATTTTTTTGTGAAACTTTTTCTAAAAGTTTCAATTAATTATTTATTTACTTAAAAAATACTAAAATATAATAATGTTAGTATAAATGCCAAGCAATCCGTCAAAATTGGGGAAAAGCAGTTGATGGAATTAAACAAAAAAGCAAAGCATAGAAAAATGGAACACGCCAAAAAGGTTTTGGAACAATACCGAAATGCGTTTAAAAATGAAGACGAAGATATGGAACGAAAATAGCAGAGATAGAAAATAAGAATTTAGCAACGGATATCATTAATGAGAAGGACCAAGATGACACACCCGAGCAGAGCGAGAGTGAAGATGAATGCGGTTTTACTGATATCATTGCTGAAAAGATGGCGAAAATGAAGATAAGAAGAAAGAAAGCGGAAACTAAGAGAGAAAAGAAGAAGAGTAAGAAACCGGAGCCTGAGCCGGAGAGTGAAGAAAGTGAAAGCGAAAGCGAAAGTGAAGAAGAAGCACCAAAACCGAAGAAAGGGAAAGGTAAAAAATCAAACATATCTGTTAATGTTTATAATCAATCTGAAAAAACAAATAAGAAAGAAAAAAGTGATGATGTCTCACGGATGTTTTTGAAGTTTTAGATATTACCAAAGATAATGATAAGAATAATAATTCGCTTACTCTGGATTATTATAGTTAATTCACCTTTTGAATTTTTTATAGCCTTGCTCTCATTCTGTATTTTTTTCTTCTTTCTTTATCCAGATGGTCTAAATGTGAATATAACCCTATGAGGTCTTTATAATGTTCGTCTCTGATATCACCAAAATTAATAACCTTACCTTTTGGACTAATGACTTTATATTTTTTGTTTTTTACATTGGACTTTGAAAATCTCATACTATATAGAATGCCCGATTTAGACCATAAACATACAATTATTAATAATCAAAATCGTAATAGTCAATTAGAAGACACACCTACTGGAGGTGCCCACGCAGGCCGGGCCGCCCCGAGCGTGGGCGGCCGGGGGGCGGGCCCCCCGGGGCCAGCCCGGCGCTAGGGGGAGGGCCGCGCCAGCCGCTGCAGACGGAGACCGACTGGGCCTGGTGGAACGAGGTGCACGCCAGCAAGCATGGGGGCTCGTTGCTGCGCTATGACACGGACAGCGCGCGGGTGGTGTTCCGCCACGGCGAGACGCCCTCCCGCGGCGCCGAGGCTGACAGCGTCATCGGCGAGTGCCCCTCCGGGGTCTGCGTCTTGTACAGCGGGCAGCGGGCGCACTCGTACAGCCCCAAGGAGAACAGGCCCATGCCGATTCGTTCGCGCCAGTGCGTGCCCGCCTGGGTGCTGCGCTGTTTCCACCGCCACCCCGGCACGGCGAGCGCGCGCGGGTCCGCCCAGCCCCCGCGCAAGGTGCAGTACGAAACACCGTTGCTGCCGCCAGAGCTGCTGGACCTCTGCGCCGGGCTGGGCGACGAGAGCCGCACCTCTACCCGGGGCCTGGACATGACGACCGCCCACCAGTGGCACCTGCTCCTCTTCTACGCGTGCCTCGAAACCCTGATCGGCCCCCCGCCCTGGGAAAGCCCCCGCGAGCCACGGTCCTGCAGCTGGTCGCAGGTGCAAACTGCACTGCCGGCGCACCGAAGGCGCCCCGGCCACGGAGGACGGGGCGGCGCGCGAGGAGCTCCTGCCGGCCCAGGTGGCCCAGAACCTGGCCCAGCTGCTCAGGCTGGTGCTGGCGGTGCAGGTCGCCGAGGACGACGTGCAGCAGCTCTGTGCCTACGCCCGCCGCAACGCCTTCCTGGTCCGGAGTTACCTGTCGGGCGCCGTGGTGGGAGCGGTCCTGAACCCCTTCTTGGCCCAGCTGCCGGCGGCGGAGGACCACAACGTGAGCCTCATGTTCGACAGCGATGCGGTAGGGCTGCTGTGCGCGGCCCGGCACCTCCGGCCCGGGGAGGCGCTGTCCCTGCCGCTGGAGCCGGAGGCCCGCTTCGCCGCCGACGGCCGGCCGGCCCCCGAGGACCCCGACCCCGCCCTCGAGAGCCACTACGGACGGCCCACGGCGGCCTCGCTGCTGCAGCTGGAGGCCCGCACCCGGGAGCAAGTGCTGTCTTTGTCGGCCGCGATCGCCCCGCGGGCGCTGCCGGCCGCCGCCGAGCGAGACCTCATCGTGCAGCTCAGCCTGTACGTGGCGAGCGACCTGGCCACCGCGTGGGGCTGGCAGACGCACACCCAGTCGGCCATCCTGCGGGCCGAGCAGCACGGCCAGCCCCCGGAGCACGGGAGCCGCGCGGCCTGGTGGCAGGATCTGACGGCGCTGGAGGACGCCCCCGCGGGCCTGGCCTTACCCCTGGCCCTGCTGAACGGCTTCATGCTGCTGCTGCACCGGCGCGGGGCCAAGTCCTTTGTCGAGGCCCTGGCCGGCGTCCCGGAGGCCGTCGACGGGCGCCCGGCGGGCGTGGCTGACGCTCGCTACGCGCAGCAGATCTTCTGGCTGCGGACGCTGACCGCCCAGCTCGCCAACACCGCGCGCCTGTTCTTCGAGGCAGCCCCGCACGCGCTGTACACGGACGCCAAGGCCCCGGCCTCCGGCCCGACGCACGACCTGCGCCTGTGCGTGCGCCTGTTGCTGTCGGTGCTCGTGCTCTACCGCCACCTAGAGCACGTCAAGGTCACCCTGCTGCAGGAGGCCAGGCGGGGGGCCGACGCCCGGGAGGGCGTGCTGGCGGAGCACTTGTCGGCCGCGGTGTGGTCGTTGCCCGGCGCGCACACGCACGCGTCCGAGCAACTGCGCGAACGACTGGAGTGCAGCCTGGACCTGTTCCCCGTCTCGCACCTGAAGCCGGACCAGCGAGAGCGCTGCATCAACGACATGGAAGCGGCCTACGCCCTGAGCCTCAAGCGGCCCCGGAAATAGCTAGACTAGTTAGCTGGCCGACCGTCAGCGCGCAGGAGGGGCCGCGGCCGCTACCCACGACGCTGCACCACCACCGCTGCGTAGCTTTAATTAAAAAGAAACTCACTGGAGAGCGAGGCTAGGCTAGCGAGGCCAGCACACGAGACGGTCGGTCGGGCGGGAGACTGCGCCCCCGGGCTCCGACAGGGACGCCCGCCGCAGCACGGCAGCTACCCCCTCCCCTCTCCCCAGGTAAACCACGCGCGCCCACCTTTTCCCTCTCCCTGGTGGCAGGCGGCGCCGTCAGCTTTCGCGCCTCTCTCTCTCTCTCTCTCTCTCTCTCCCTCGCTCTCCTTGATCCCCTCGTCCCACCCGTGGGTGTCCCGCCCAACTGCACAGGATGGCAGCGTCGGCGGCGGCCCTAGGTACCCAAACCTGAGAGACGACGCACTAGCTGCTCCTGCCCCGCTCTCTCTTGGGCGCTGGATGGCGGACTGCCGGCCCCCCTGTCTAGATAACCACCCGCAGCTCCTGCGCTGGCTGGGCTGGACCGACTTGGCTGCGCTGGCGTGTGTCTCACCGGAGTACGACCGGCTGCTGCGGACACCCGCGGCCTGGCGGGCGGCCGGCGCTGGCGACCTAGAGCTGGACCTGGTGGCCCGGCCGCAGCTCCAGCCCCTGGTGCGGGTCTGGGGACAGGCCTGGGGAAGGAGATGGCGTGGAGAGATGGGCTATTGTGGTACAAGGGCCAGCACGGCAAATTTGCGTCACAGCCGGATAAATGGACTCTCTGGGTACCAGAGAAGTTGAGGCGCTTTATATATGTCGCTGCCCATAACTGCCCCTTGCTGGCACATCCGGGTCGACAAAGAACCCATTGATTCATAGCGAGGCGATTTTGGTGGAAGGGGATGAAGGAGGAGATAGACAGAGAAGTGGACGCATGCATCCCATGCAAGACCACAAAGACACCGCTGAAGGCGAATTTTGGCCTGATCGGTACATTCCCTTTACACGCCGGGATGTTTGAATTCTTACACATCGATCATGTGGGACCTTTCCCCGAATCGGCCGAAAGGTACAGATACCTTCTTACTGCCATTGATCGAGCCACCAATTATGTCTGGGTTGTTCCTGTTAAGGACGTTACAGGCAAGACAACTGCGGAGGCTCTGATCGACAGGATCGTCTCGCAGATCGGAGTGCCTAGAAAGATATGTTCTGATCGAGGTTCTGACTTTAATAATGAAGTCATCGAAAGACTATCTAAGTACTACGGGATGAAATGGCAATATGTTACTGCCTATAACCCGAGAGCGAATGGCAAGATCGAGCGGGTACATAGACCCCTCAAAGCCTCGCTTAAGATGTACTGTATGAAGAAGGAGAATCAGAGAGCCTGGGTGGAGGCAGCACCTTCATTTGCCTTTGCAATGAACTGTCTACCCTCATCGGCACTAGGAGGAGCCAGAAGCTCAGTCTCGCCTTATCAATTGGTTTACGGCCGAGAGCCTAGTATCGCAACCTCGCTTCTGCACCCAAAGGATACTTGGGCAAATGAGGATGAGTTGTTCGGGATGAGACTAAGAGCGAAGATGGAGGCGGAGCAAATGGTTGCGGCGCACAGGGAGGCGGAGCGCAGAAAGACTGATGCACAAGGAGTGCGACAAGCGCACTTAGATCAAGTCCGTTTCCAGGTTGGGGATATTGTACTCCTGTACCATCCTCAAGTACCCAAGGGGGTTAGCTCTAAGCTGTTTACCCACTGGAAAGGACCATACCAGATCATGGATCAGATGGGACCTCTGAACTATAAGATCAGGGGTAGAGGGAAGGTGCAAATCGTGAATGTTCGAAGGCTGATCAAATATGACCCCTTCTTACTTGAGGATGAATCCGTTGAGGAGGCGTTGAAACGGACGAAGGAGGATTTCAAAGAGGTACCGCCTATCAATAAGGAGGATACCTTAGCAGAGGAAAATGCCTATCGGGCACCAGTCTCGGAGAAGGAGGAGACCGAGAAGGAGAGTAAGAAAGGCTCAAACCGCAAAAGCGCGGCGGGGACTCAGTCTAAAGCCCCCATAGTCCGCGGCGGTACGAAGGAGAAGTTCACGGAGGCGCAGATGACGAGAGCGCAAAACGATCTTATTTTTGACCAACCGAGGAAGGTGGCGAGGTCGACGCGAGCGGCGGATGTTCATGGAGGAGGAGGGGAGAAAGACACTAACCCAAACGCGGGTAATGTGGACATTCGCCATGCGCGGTGGAAGGAAGGCGAGGCGATAGCGATCATCAAGTGGGTCCAAGACGCTTTTTATCTGATGCGGCCGGCAGAACCTCATGTTGCCGATGACACTCTCTCAGATCTTTATCTCATGCAAGCTGTGGCAGTCCCGCAGACTACGCGGGCAGCACGGACATCGAAGAGATCCTTAGCAGCAAAACAATACAACCGGTACTCCATTTCTGGAGAAGCATGGACCCTGTTGAGGATCCAAAAGCTAGACAATATTTACCGGTATACAAAGACGCAAAAGATCTCGAGACTTGGGATGGTACTATTACCCCTCGAGATAAAGACCACACTGCGTGGACTATTCAGTCACTACCTAGGGGAGTGCTGGACATCCCTTTTGACTTATCATTGGGCGCCATCCCGAACGGAATTTGGGACAGTCTTGAGGAGTCGAAGTTTGACTTGACTTTTGTTGGCGGCCCGCCACCTGGCAAAGAAGTTCGCGCAAGGCGACGAAGGCAGTAAGTGACAATTTTCTTTTATCACGCGTCGGACATTGAGCGACCGCATGTGGACTAATTTCATATTACCCATGCCAGATCATGTCTTATTAAAATAATTTTTTACCATTGTTGTTACTTGGCATTTCTATCGCAACATATGAGTGCGAAGGTCAATCGGCAAATTGATACGACACCGTATAAGGGGATCGCTGGTGAGTTTAGCGATGGTGTTCCTGGTACGACCCTGCAACAAGTACTCAGGGTGATGTTCTCAAAAATGTTCTCCTAGTAGACATATTAAATATTTTTCTTTGGATATACTCAAAATCGTCATACCAGTGCACGGTCCGTCTCTACTTGTGTCGGCATATTCAAGTTGCATGGTCGGGCTCACTCACCCCGGCTTTGGATATAGTTATTAGGACTGACCCCCTAGTACCATATTAAGATAACCGATTGTATACAAGGGTATGTTATTAAAAGACAATGTATTTACTGATCGGAAGTGTTTTTGAAGGAGGAGAAAAATTATAATGCTGCTCTTATTTTTTAATAGTAATACTATCGTTCTTGACATACTGCCTCAGAATTAAGTTACGGGGGGGACAACGAGTGGGGAAGGAGGAGTTTTTTATTTACAAAGACGAGGCTAGAGATTTATCGTTGATTCGTGCCTGGCGTATGCGTTTTATATATCCAATGCACCGTCTATCAGTGGGTTAATGCACTGAGTTGCAACACCCCGTAGCGTTGGTGCAGAAAAGAAATCAGCAATTATATGACGAAAATATTGCATATTTCCGTCATAAAAATGGGAAGGGGTACTGTAGGCATCACCCCCCGGATAGCCAGTAAAAAGTACACTTTTTTGTGTGTCAGGTGCACCTAGTTTCTTCCCATTATTTCAATATCGTTTGGCCGGATTTGACCTAATGCCATTTTAACCTTGGTCTGTTGCCGCTTTCTTTTGTACGGTTTCACTGAGCTAATATAACGGAACATCATTCTCCTTTGGGGATTTGTGTTTGGTTGTATTACCGACTTTTTAACGAGCTATCTTCGGGGATTTTAACACACCTCACTCTCCTCCTTCTCAGCTATCGTTGCCCGATAAGCATCGTCTTGGTCTATGACAGCCTCCTTGTGGATGGGCGGCACCTATTTGAAATCTTCCTTCATCCGTTTTAACGCCTCCTCAACGGATTCATCTTCCAGTAAGAAGGGATCATACTTAATCAGCCTTCTTACATTGACAATTTGCACCTTCCCTCTACCCCTGATCTTGTAGTTCAGAGGTCCCGTCTGTTCCATAATCTGTTAAGGTCCTTTCCAGTGAGTGAACAGCTTAGAGCTGACTCCTTTCGGGACCTGAGGATGGTACAACAGTACAATATCCCCGACCTGGAATTTGATCTGATCCAAGTGCGCTTGTCGCACCCCTTCAGCGTCAGTCTTTCGGCGCTCCGCCTCTCTATGCGCCCTGACTATTTGTTCCGCCTCCATCTTCACTCTAAGTCTCATCCCAAACAACTCATCCGCATCCGCCCAAGTGTCTTTTGGGTGAAGGAGCGAAGTCGGGATATCAGGCTCACGCCCATATACTAACTGATATGGCGAGATTGAGCTCTTCGAGCCTCCTAACGCCGTAGAGGGTAGACAGTTCATTGCAAACGCAAATGATGGTGCTGCCTCGACCCATGCTCTTTGATTCTCCTTCTTCGTGCAATACATCTTTAGTGAGGCTTTGAGGGTTCTGTGTACCCGCTCGATTTTCCCATTTGCTCGCGGGTTATAGGCAGTAACATATTGCCATTTCATCCCGTAATACTTAGATAGTTTGTCGATGACCTCGTTATTGAAGTCCGAGCCTCGATCAGAACATATCTTTCTTGGTACTCCGATCTGTGAGATGATCCTATCGATCAGCGCCTCGGCCGTCGTCTTGCCGGTAACGTCTTTGACAGG
The DNA here is from genome assembly GCA_019918135.1 of Paulinella micropora. Lineage (NCBI taxonomy): Eukaryota > Cercozoa > Imbricatea > Euglyphida > Paulinellidae > Paulinella > Paulinella micropora. Next base: position 50,751 of record WBZZ01005105.1, read on the forward strand.
GATGATCCACACATAGTTGGTGGCTCTGTCAATAGCCGTGAGGAGGTATTTGTAACCATCCTTCGATTCTGGGAAAGGTCCCACATGATCAATGTGTATAAACTCAAACATCCCCGCATGAAGAGGAAATTCGCCAATCAGGCCGAAATTTGCCTTCAGTGGTGTTTTAATGTTTATCTTGCACGGGATGCATGCATCCACCGCCTGATCTATCTCCTCCTTCATCTTCTTCCACCAGAATCACCTCGCTACGAACATATGAGTTCGTTGTCGACCCGGATGCGCCAAAAGTGGGCAATGGTGGGCTGCGACAAATATACATCGTCTCAGACTCTCCGGTACCCAAAGGGTCCATTTGTCCGGCTGTGACGCATAGCGACCGTGAAGGCCCTTGTACCACAGTAGGCCATCTCTCCATCCCATCTCCTTCATCTGATCTTTGATCGCTTTCGTCATCTTCAGCTCATCCGGGTTCTGATATAACTGTATCAGTTCTTTAAACTCCGGATCTTGAGCCTGTTGTTGTCTCCATGCGGTAGGCGAGGCTATATGGATAGTACCATCTTCTAGCCGTATCCCGATTCTTTCCGGGTCATCGTCTAGGTCACTTCTCCGCTCTTGAGGAGGCTCCGCATAAACTTCCTGCGTCTCCTCTTCCTCTCTTATGTTCGCCTTCGCATTCTCATATACCTCATAGGACCACTCAGCGTCCTCCTGGGTATGTAGCTCACAACATATCCCGTGATCCGGGCCTTGTGGACTGTACCGTAGACCTGTGCGGTCATATCGGACTCCATTCGCCATCTCCATCGCCTCAATGTGGCTGACCTCATACACCTTGTCAGTGGACAAGTCTTCCATCTCCACCGTGGACACCAACGCCGATACTTCTGAGTTAAACTCTAGCCTAGAGAGGCTATCAGCGACCACATTTCGCTTTCCCGGTAGATGGACCATTGTAAAATCGAAACAAGACAAGAACGCTTGCCACCGCGCCAGCCGTCCAGTCTGTTCATGATTCATCAACCATAACAGGTTATGATGATCAGTTCTGACAGTAAATTGAGGTCCTCCCCACAAATACTCTCTGAGCCTCTTGAGGGCCCACACCACCGCTAACGCCTCTCTTTGCCTTGTGCAATAGTTTCTCTCCGCCGCACACAACTTCCTACTAATAAACATGATTGGGCGTAATTTCTTCTCCTCATCCTCTTGTTGTAATACAGCCCCAATCGCAAACTTAGATGCGTCTGTATCGACTACGCATTGTTTCGTAAAGTCGGGCATCGTTAACACCAGTCCTCCGTCTTTCGGGTCTTTATAAATAAGATCTTTGAGCGCATGAAACGCTTGCAAAGCCTCTTCGCCCCACTTCTCAAAGTCTCCAAAATCTGTCATTTTCTCCAACTTAGCCCGTGTTGCACCCCAATCGGGTATAAACTGGCTATAGTATTGCACCATCGCAAGGAATGAGTGCAATTCAGTGCGGTTCTTTGGTATCGGTCGATTCATAATCTCCTCCCTCTTCTCTTTGGATATCGAGACTCGATTATGGGAGATCTCGTACCCTAAGTATGTCACACTCGTCTTGGCAAGTTGACACTTCTTTAGATTGCACTTCAGGCCAAAAGCTCCGATGCGCCTGAATATATCGGACAAATGATCGATATGCTCCTCCATTGTGTTAGAGTATACGATAATGTCATCGATATAGCAAAATGCATATTCTCCCGCCTTCTGTCCCCGCCTTCTCATAAAGCCACCGTCAGACAAATCATCGTACTGACTGCTCAACATCTTCTGCATCGCCTTCTGGAAAAGTCCTGGGGCTTGCTTGAGGCCCATCGGAAGAACTTTCCATTGGTATATTTCCATACCCACCACAAACGCCGTCAGCCATCTGGACTTTTCCTCCAGTGGTATCTGCCAGAAGCCATTCTTAAGGTCAATGACCGAATAGAATTTTGCATTCCGCAGTACTCTCCTTCCTTCTTCTAATGTCGGGAGAGGATTTCTCTCTTCCTCCAGCACCTTGTTAACACGAGCATAGTTAACTGTCAGGCGCCATTCTCCTCCTGGCTTCGGCACTATTCTCGGTTGTGAGACTATTGAGGATGTTGATCTCTCAATAAAGTCCTCATTGAGCAGCTGTCTTGCTAGCTCCTCCGCTATCTTCGCCTCATGTATACTCAAATTCGCCCTTCGTGGTGCCGGTGACTGCTCCGCACCCGGTATTTTGTAAATAACCGCAGTGAAATCTTCAGGCTTGACACCACCTGCATGTGGAGGGTCAAAAATTTCCTTGTTCGCCTCTAATTTGGCTTTTAAAAGCTCCTTCTCCTTCTCCGTGCCTACTCCTTCTTCCAATATTTTCCGCGCCGCCTCTTGAAAATCTTCATCAGACATCTGCTTATGTTGCTTGAGGGGTTCTCTGTCCTCCTCCAAGCCTAAGTCCTCTTCCGAGACATCATCTAGGCCCGTCTTTTCATACGTGACCGTGTCCGGCTCATCATCTTTACCGAGCTCCACCAGCATGTCAATGAGTCTCGCATATTGCAAAGGAGCTTTACGGGTGTAAAAACCATCAAAGCATGTGAATGCTTGCGGTATCAATTTCAACTTGTCGAGGTCTCTGAGCATCCGCTTGTATGCACTGCTCTGCTCACGAGTTCCCATACGACAAGCCACCACTAGCTGTTGCTTGCGAGAGGGTACCGGTATAGGATGATCAATAAGCAGGTCCCTTATTTCCTGCGCCCATATCGCCTTCTCATTATATGGCAGGATAATAGTATACGGCTTATTATTTTTGAATAAAGTCCGTAAGCATTTCTTCACTTCAGTTAGTGAACGCGGCCACGTCGGCTCGTCACCCCAGAAATCAGTAATAAAACTTTTAATAGTTTCTGGTGGAGTATCCGGGATTCGCACCGTTCTCCTTGGTACAAACGCCTCCCTTTTTTCTTCTCCTACTTTCGCATGGAAACAGTATCCGTTAGTAATATGGACATCTGTTCCTACTCCTTCCGCGAATCTCGCCAACGACGGGCTTCTTTGTGCGACACATATAATCTCCTCCTTTCGCTTCTCGATTAAGTCATCAATAGACTTTTTGTCCCAATGGCATGTCGGAACTGTGACAGTGCACACTTGGGATTCCCAATTGTCGGTCCAGGACAGCTCATCCGGTCTTACGACATGGGGGTGAACGTACACCTCAAGTGCCTCATGTGCGATGGCCATCTTTTTGTGATCCGTCGCTAGACTCAACTCATAAGCCTCATAAGAGTCAGTAGCGTTGAAGGGATCAATATCGTTCTTTTCTCCTCTTTTTACTCCATATATTACTCGCCGTGCGGCGCAATCAATCACAGCCCCCATCGTAGCCAATTGGTCATACGATAGTAATATTGACCCGTGGTAACCGGGGACGACATAAAGGTCCATGCGGTATACTCGTGCGGATTTTAATTTAAAGGTCAGTGTGATGACTCCCGTGATGACCGTCCGGCTACCCACTCCCTTCAAAGTGCCAGTCGAATTTTTCATATTTCCGTCCACCCAGTCCCGGTATCGATTTAAAAACTTCCGGCCGACAATATTAATATTCGCCATCTTATCATTACCAACTTTTAATATTGTCTTCAATGTTTCACAATAAAGTTCCGTATAACACAGAGCATCGGGCCTGTGTATATTGACTGCGAGAACAAGAACTTTACGTTCCAAATTTTGGAGTCTTGCCTCTAAGTTTTTCAACTCCTTCTTCTCCTGCTTCACCTCATTAACATTGTTATTATTCTGCGGTACTGGTGCATTTACTATTTGAGCGACATTGTCTTGTGGCACTTGAGTACACACATTGTCTTTTTGCTCGCCACCCGCCGCGATCGTAGACATTGAGTCTGTTCGTGGTTGTTTGCTTGGCCGAGGCGATACGTCTGCCATTGGCCTCCTCGCCTCCATCGCAAGTCTCGCCTTTCTATTTGCATCAGTTATTATTGGTAACCGTGATGTATGAACGGGTATGAGACTACCTTGGGGCTGCAGTCTCTGTGTACCCACATCTTTGTATTCAGATTGAGGAAGCGTTGGCCCATTCTGCACAACAGCATTAGAAAGCACTGTGACTTTAGAGTTAACTTCACAGTCTTCTCCTTCCTCTCTTCTTCCCCCTCCAGTCATTCCACCACCTCGAAACGATTACCTTGAGTAGTGTCCGGGTGGGATGACTATCGGTCTCCGAGGCAGTGTTGTAGGCCTGAGCTCGACCGTAATTCGGGTTGGAGCTTGCCCATGAGCCTCCTCCTCCTCTGGGTGGGGGTGCTGGAGCTCGAACAGCTCTCCCTCCATAAGGGGTATATCCCCGACCTCCTCCTCTTCCTCTCTGAGGGGCTCCCTGCCACCTCAATGCTCCTCTCCATGTTCCTCCTCCTCCTCCTCTCCTCCTCGTCCTCCTGCTCCTGCTCCTCCTCCTCGTCCTGTTTGAGAGGCCTTTAGGTTCTTTTGTCTCTCCCTTTCCTCCTTCTTCTCCTTCATCCTCTCCACATAGGCAATGATCGCCTGTCGTAACTCCTCATCATCACACATATTGGCGTACCAACCTTCGTTCGCAGCGGCAATCTGAAGCATGTTGAAAAGGCCCGGTTCCTTTCCTTCCGTCCTGCTCAGAAAATTTGCCATTGCTGTTGGGTTCTGCCTATCATGATTGAAAGAGCAGTCTCTTTTCTCCATCTGTGCCTTACACTGCAAGCCCGCGAACCACCTCCAACATGCGGTCTTCAGGTCTGGCTCTCTCTGTCTCTTCCAACCTGCAACTCTGTTTGTGTACGTGGCTTGTGCACCAACAGGTACACCGCCTGCCTGTGCCGTATGTGCCTCCGTGAGCGAGTCCATGTTTGAGCATGCACTCATCACTTCTTGAAACAGTGCTGACGGAGCAACGCTTTGAACCGTATTTTCGAACACGTGTTTCTCGAGGAAGTTCTTGCATGGGACTCCAAATGTAATGCCCCCAACGATAGCTCATAAAAAGTCTGTAATACAACCAAACACAGTCCTCAAAAGATGAGAATGATGTCTCGTTATATTAGCTCAGTGAAGCCACAAAGGAAAACTGCAACAGACCAGAATAAAATGGCATCAGGTCCAATCCGGACAAATAATACTGAAAAACAAGCTGGTGCACCTGTCGCCAGGAAAATGTAGTTTTTATCTGCTATCCGGGGGGTGATGCCTACAAACATAAAATAACATAACATAACATAACATAACATAATACATAATAAAATATTACACCTAGGAATTCTCCAACGCAGTTACTGCCTTATTTTCTTATTTATCTATTTGTCTTTGCAGAACAAGAACAAGAACGTAAATAGTGTATATCAAGAGAATGATAACCAAAACCAGAAGGAAGATGAAGAACTACTACTACTACTACTACTACTACTACCACTACTACTACTAGTACTACTACTACTACTACTACTACTACTCCTACCTCCTGCCTCCTGCCTCCTGCTCCCACTCCCACTCCCACTCCCACTCCCATTCCTACTCCCAATCGTACTCGTACTCGTACTCGTATGCCTACTCTTACGCCTACTCCTACTCCTACGCCTACGCCTACGCCTACTACTACTCTACTACTACTACTACTACTACTACTACTACTACTACTTCTACTACTACAACTAACCATTCGGCAAAGATGGGGGTATCACTTTTTCCGAAAATTTTCCAAGATTTTTAGCAACTTTCAGAAAACTTGTGCAAATGAAGGGAAATTCAGTATTTAGTTGCAGAACATAATAAAATGATATTAAAACATGTTTTTATTAATAGTCAACCACTTAGACTTCACCTCCGGAGGTGGACAGAAACCGGTCTGACACCTAATTTTTCCACTTTTTTTTCATGCCGGCGACGACAAGACTATGCTGGAAACAAGCGACAAAAATGCACAGCTTGGTTTTTTTGCTTTGTTTTATTTGTTTTTAGTATTTTCCTACATTATGAGCTGCTTTTACTTCAAAAAATCCCTGCCGCCGCTGTGATAGGGGATTCACGTGGGTAGTGGAAGGGGGAGGGGGGGGGGTGGTTTTTGACTATGCAAGTAAAGAGATTAGTTGAATTCTCAATTAATAACACAAATCTAGGTGTAATAATATTATTATTTAAGATTACTAAGTTCAGTAAGTTAGAAACTTATCCTTGCATTCAAAAATATCTTTAAACGTTGGTTATCTCGCTAGTAGTAGCGCATATGCACCCGCAAACCTACAAGTGCACCCCCCACACAAAAACAACAAAATAAAAGCAATGCCAAACAATTACAAGCATCTGGCAAAGAAAAGAAAGGAAAAGGAAGCGATACAAGAACCTAATCCATGTAGTCAAAATCAACGTCTCAGCGCCATCGACGCTAATGCAAACTCAAAAAAACTTGGTGAGTTTTGCGGGGTGGGGTGGGGGAGACCGGTGCCGCGTGGGGGTGTGGTGTTACCGGTAAAAGCGCTAGCTGCCATGCGCGCGATCACGTCCTCCAGTACTTGTTCTTTCTCGCTCTTGCTATTATTACTGTTATTATTATTATTAGTATTATTTTTAGTATTATTATTATTGTTATTACTCTTGTTGTTGTTGTTGTTGCTGTTGTTCTTCTGGGTTTTTTTCTTTTTCTTTTTCTTCTGACTTTCCTCCTCCTCCTCCTCCTCCTCTTCTTCTTCCTCCTCCTCCTCCTCCTCC
>WBZZ01005105.1:62500-77500 GCA_019918135.1 Paulinella micropora
ACCAGGATAGGCGGGAATGCATTTATTTTTTTATGTACTAAACGGTCTGTGTAGAAAAATCTGCACAAATTTTTGTCAACATCAACCTCCATGATTGTTGAAATTCCTCCCTGCCTCCTCACAAATCAAGTGATACGGTAAGATAAGCTACAGTCAAATGTTTGTTGAAGCCATACATATTAATTCCTAATATTTGACAACCCAACTGAATCTATTTGCCACAAGCGAGCAGTTTGATAAACCTATGTCTATGACTTGATTTTTTACAAAAGTTTGTGCAGAGTTTGTATTACGAGGAAAGTATTTTGAGAAGATGTAACAGCATTCCCGCCTATTACATAGACCAGATTAGGCGGGAATCCATTTCTTTTGTTACGTACAAGATGGTCTGTGGAGAAAGCTCTGCACAAACTTTTGTCAACACTTAAAAAATGTGGGGGGGGGGGGTCACACATGGGACACTCCCCCAACTTCAATATTTATCTGAATTCCAAAAACATTACACCAGCATCAAGATCGATGCTGTGGCTACCTACAGTGCAAATATGAGCTCCCAATTCCTCCTGGTTCCCACAAGCCATGGCCTAGTCAGACAGTGACGTGCGAAAATGCGGGGGTGGGGGGGGGGTGGCCCTGTGCTGCACATGGCATTAAAGAATGAACTTACTTCGTTACTTTGATTGCGTAATTCGCATTTGATGTAAGTTCATTTTTTAAACCTATTTCAAGCCAACTAGCGCGAGTTATCAGGAGGGTAAAGGGAGTGTCCCATGCTGGTGGTGCTCATGCTGGGGGGGGGGGTTGCATGATGTTTGGTGCACTCACCTAACAAAACTACTTGCTCCTATTAAGTAAACTAAATATCAGCATCAACATCATGACTGGGGCTAGCTCCCCTTCCACTCTCGCTTCCTGAAAAAATTTTGTTCACACAAACCATGCCTTACTCTGCTGGTGGTGCTCATGCTGGGGGGGGGGGCATGATGTTTGGTGCACTCACCTAACAAAACTACTGTTGCTGTTGCTGTTGCTGTTGTCGCTGTTATCGCTGTTGCTGCTGTTGCTGTTGCTGTTGTCGCTGTTGTCGCTGAAAAAGAGAGAGATAGAGAGAGAGAGAGAGACAAAGACACAAACATTAATGTCTCCCTCTCTCTCTCTCTCTCTAGGCATGCTGAGGGCTGCCAAAGCGCCGATTTACGTGGCCCACCGCGATGGTGGTTACGGAGTTTTTGCCAGTATATACCTTCCTCCTTCCTTCGAGCTTGGGATCCTGGAAGCGGGCGGACGTGCTCTGAATCTTGATCGTAGTACTGCTTTATCAGAGCATTTTACTATGAAAATTGGGAACTTACTTCAAACTGGCATGCATCCCATTCACTTTATTTCCCCTTCAAGCAGAAATGCTTTGCATCTAATAAATTCTTCATCAAAAGGATTCAACTCGAGTCCTGAGAAGCTTGACGATACTCCCCGACCTAACGTGAAGGTAAATTAATAACCAGTACATCATATATGAAAATTGCTACAATTCACATGCGTAACTAGTAATGTGACAGTCGCCATACATAAAATAAAAAAACATGCAAATGCACATGCATTATTACATATATACATGCGTATACATCATACATACATGATTGTTACGTGCATTCTTTTCCAGATCAGCAAGGGGACTCCAATCGTCACGGTGAGCACTGCAATAGGCAAAGATGAAGAGATTTTGCTCAATTATGCGCCGAATCCGGATTTAAGCATCACTACGCTACCGAGCGATGCATACCCGCACTGGCTGAAAGAAGCTGCCAAGCAACGCGCTAAAATTCCGGTATTTTTGTACGAGACGGACATTGGCCATGTGTGTTTCATTGTTCCTGAGCAAGAGCATCCTATTCCTTTGAAGTTAGTGTCATTGACGCACGAAGAGAAGCTTGCGCTTTTGAGCACGGTTAGTAGTGTTACTTCCGATGGATGCGCAACTTCGCAGCCGGTGTCAAGATCTTTATCTATGTCAACAGAGCAGAAAATGAAGTTGCTCAACAGCGTTACTTCTGTTTCAGCTGCAGAAAGTCAGAATACTCTTCTGCGAAGGGCGAGCTCTAGCGTTACAGTTGTGCTGGAAAAATCAAGCTCTAGTAATACGAAGGTAATAAATAAATAAAATCAATCACTAGGTAGCTTCTTATTTGATTTATTTACAGGTACTTGGTTCTGACATCGATACTGACGTGGACCAGAGGGAGGAGCCGCAGAGTAGTCCGGTCAAGTTCAAAGATAATAGTGGGAGACTTTTTGTTCCTACTGGATCTTTGGTAATTCTCTTTCTCTTTTGCTTGCTTGCGGAAGTTGGTAGCTATTGTGGTTTGTTTAGAGCGTTGACGAAGGCGATTCGGATAATGATTCGAAGTGCTACCGTGAACCTACCGATCCTAGCGATACTAGGCTCCCCCCTCTGGTCGACGACGAATATGTTGGTGCGGAATCTAGTATTCTGGGCAACTACAACGAGCTGATGGAATCAAATGAGCTGTTATGTGACCTGATGAAATTGTCACCACTTCCTGTACAACGAGCACGCAAAAATCCCACTCGCTCCTACAAAATGAAACACCGCACCAAAGGAAACGTGAAGTTACAGAGACAGGAAGCGCTCAAGAAGTTGTTGGGGATAACCTTCGCAGACCTGGATAGAGAAGTGAAGTCTGTTTGCTGTCAAAAGTGGAAGTGTTACTCATTCATCGACACGCGCGATGTGCTACACACGCGAGCGAAGAACGCAGCATCGTCACTAAGTGAGCTTTACACGTGGACAGCTGCTCAGCTTGAATCCTTCCAAACTAAAATTGGTTCGTTTCAATATATGTACCTAACGGAGGCTGTCTGCAGAACAGCTTGGCAGCGCATCCACGGCATCAGCGACGCAGTTTTATCTCGAGCACACAAGCTTCTTGCCAACAACACGAAGGTCTTTGCCAGAAAGTCAACCGCAATTCCCGAAACAGAAGATCTTGTTGCAATTTTGCTATGTGAAAAATTCGCAAACAGTCATCCCGAGATATGTAGCGACGGTGTATGGAGGCTACAAGAAATGGCTGAGGACGCCGGAGTGCAAAAGTATGTTCGGGACAACTGGAAAGAAGTGTGTCTACGGTACGGAACTTCTAAGAGAGTGAATCCTGATAAGCCTCCAACAGACAACACAATCAACAAAGTTTGGAAAGCGGATTTCTCAAACGTCAAGTTTGTACGAGGTAATATGCATATAATTGATTGATGTTTGAATCGTTAGCATAGCATAGCATTCATCATTACTCACTACATCTTTGTGCTGCAGCGGGAGACTTTTCCAAATGCGACATCTGCACGAGGCTTGCGGTTCGGCATGCCCGAGGTTTCCTGAGTGACACAGCAGCTCAGACTTGGCGCCGCCAGAGCCGCCTTCATCACAAAATTCACAGAACGTGCCGTGTAGCGAGCATGCAACGCAAGAAGGGTGCGCAAGAAGATCTCCATGCTACTGTTATATCTGCAGATATGAAGCCGCCTGTGCGGATTCCATCTTGTCGCCGTGCTGCTAAAGACTTTAAAGGGAAAATGGTCTTTCGCCTGTGTGTCGGTATCAACACTTGTTACACTACCGATACTAACTTTATTTTCACGTACCTGGAAGGCGCAGTGGAGCATGGCGTGAACAGTAATATCACCATGCTTGCATCACTTTTGCATTGGGAGCTTTGGCATCCTCGCACTATGCAAGCTTGGAAGTTATTCCTGGAGTGGGACGGCGCCGGTGATAACACTGCGTGGGCTATGCTAGGCTTTATCGGGCTTAATGTTGTCGACCGCGGTATCCGTTGGCAAGTAGAATCTCATCGCAAGCCACCTGGGCACGGCCATGACGGGAATGATCAGTCATTCAGAGTGATGGATATTGGGTGGAAGAGCACCTTCCTCACAACCAATATCGCTCAAGCTTTGTTAAAACTTATCCTTGCTTTCAAAAAACAAAGATCGACCTTTGTGTTGGTTGTTCTTGCATGTAATTACGACTGGATGACGTATTTCAGTCCATGTATGAACAAAAGCTTCAAGAATTACAACAGGCCTCTGGCCTGGCGCATCACCAAGAACGAGGATCCTAATCAGTTACCGACTGCGGATTTCAAAACAATGGGAGACGCACAGGAGGAATTTCATGGAGAGAAGGATAATCCCCAAGGAGCATCAGTGAAACTGTTCATTCAGCGCCCCGGTATTGTATTATATTATTCCCTTCCCTCCCCCCCCCCCCACCTCACGTGCATGTGTTGTATATATTGCAATACCGGGGCGTTGGATGTATTGCAGCGGCTGATATGCCTCGCAAGCTTCCTGTGGGATACTTCGTCAACCCACGTTTGAAAAAGGATATTCGATCTTTGAGCAAGTACCTAGAGCCGGACGAGACTGCGCATGTGGAGGAGATGTTGGCGGCTGGGAACCTGACAAGAATCGAAATTGATGGCGACTACTTCGACGGTGGTTTGCCCGGACGCCCTGCTCATATGAAGTGTGGAAAATACAAAGCAGAATTCCGACTGGTTGATGAGCTGCCGATGAATTGGATGGAGTTGCCTCCTAACCGTAAAGAAAAGATAAACGCTCTTACCCATTTGACACCTGACGAGCTTCTTTCTTTACCACGCACATATTTTGTTAACGAGGGAAAGGCTCCCGCTCACCCACGATGGCGCGGTGCACAGGAGCTTACTGAGGAAGAAAAGAGGGAGCAGGACTTGGCTTTTGGAAATGTTGAGCATCCGTGGCGCAAAGTTTTCATTTTACTTACATCGTTTCAAGACAAGCAAGCGTTTGCATCCAGCCAAATGGTAGTCAAGGAACTAAAGGACTGGCTCAGAATGCACGGTGTTGCAACGCAAGATGCCGACCGGAAGCAGTTTAAAAAGGCGCAGCTTGTTGACTCAGCATGGAACCATTTTCAAATCTGCCGCTGCAACTTAGAAGAAGAAGTGGATGCCAAACTAGCTGGTGCTGAACCCGCGCTATCTGAGAACTCTTCTTCTACTACTAGCACAGACAACTCTTCTTCTAGCTCAGAGGAAGAAGAAAACGGTACTAGTGTATGCTATATCTGCAACACTGGTCGCATTTCGTTATTATTTACTGTAGGTGTCTCAGACTCAACTGTGCCGCCACGAGGACGCCAACCAAGCCGTCAGCGCGGACGTCGCCGCGCGCGTCGAGCAGCAGGTCAACGCGGACGCAAGCGTGCGCGAAATTCAGCTGATTCCAAGCGGGCGATGCAATCTCAACGCAGGAACAGTCAGGTGCAAGGCGCAAATCAGCCAGGCCCCAATCCGTGGGATTGCCCTTCCTGTAAGATCCATAACGCTGAAGGTGGAGACAAATGCCAATTGTGTGAGTGGCCAGCAGATGTCGGTAGCTCTGATAGCTCTGACGACAACGACCCATTAATGTAGCCTTGAAATACATTCTAATCAAGGAAATACTGCAACCTTCACATCACACAACCACCCCCCCCCCCTCCCCCTTCCACTACCCACGTGAATCCCCTATCACAGCGGCGGCAGGGATTTTTTGAAGTAAAAGCAGCTCATAATGTAGGAAAATACTAAAAACAAATAAAACAAAGCAAAAAAACCAAGCTGTGCATTTTTGTCGCTTGTTTCCAGCATAGTCTTGTCGTCGCCGGCATGAAAAAAAAGTGGAAAAATTAGGTGTCAGACCGGTTTCTGTCCACCTCCGGAGGTGAAGTCTAAGTGGTTGACTATTAATAAAAACATGTTTTAATATCATTTTATTATGTTCTGCAACTAAATACTGAATTTCCCTTCATTTGCACAAGTTTTCTGAAAGTTGCTAAAAATCTTGGAAAAATTTCGGAAAAAGTGATACCCCCATCTTTGCCGAATGGTTAGTTCTACTACTACTAGTAGTAGTAGTAGTACTACTACTACTACTACTACTACTACTACTGCTACTAGAAACTTCTAGGAGTAGTAGGAGCAGTAGTAGTAGTAGTAGTAGTAGTAGTAGTAGTAGTAGAAGTAGTAGTAGTGTTATACCGTATTTTATATGATATGATATGTTCAATACATGTACACATATTTAGTACATTACCCTAACATATTTTCTCATCTAATAATATTGTATATTTTCACGGTAAGATAGAATAATTATTAGTGATAAGGACTTCCTGTCCCGGATGCCAATACATAATAATAATTATTAACGATTAGGACTTCCTGATCCTATCAGCAAATATTGCCACTTATCACTGTCAAGTGCAATTATGTCACACAACAATATTCAAAGATATTACCGTTCTGATCCAGTAATAACTTCACTCTAACAACCCTTTCATGGGACGAATTGCCTGATCATAAGGATCAGTAACAGTACGATCCGCGTTAGATAAAGGTTATATACAATGACTTCAGGCACGCGTTTGATACGCGATTGGCACGCGTCACACACGCGGTATTCAGATCGGTTTCATCAGGTCGCTGTTTCTCGTTATCCATTATTCTGTGGCTGCTGAATAATGAACCTGAGCACTGCTGCGACTGGCGCACCACTGGTACTGATACTGACGCTGCTGCATACCTGCGGCATCGATGGATCTGTCTGAAACAGACCCAAATACCTTATCTTACGTTACCTCACGGTGACACCGTACCATACATCGGCACCACCACCATGTTCTCTACTTTCACAAGTAACTACTATAGGTACCACTATAGGACACTTATCTTTATATTTATATACATAAATTTAGCCCATTTCGCCATATTTCGCTCTGCTATTAATCAACCAAAACTAGCAAAACTAGGAAAATCGCTATTTTCACAAACTATCAATACTAAGTCTCCTTATCCCACTTTTCTTATTCTTTCTCTGTGTCCTGAACCCCCTTATCTTTTTCTCAAAAAAAATGTGCTCTGTGTTGAAAGTTTGTAAATAAAAGAATAAAAAAATAAAATCCACAATAAGAAAAAAAGGTAAAATGAACTCAAAACATAACAACAAATCATAATTCACATCAACTATTGTAATAAAATAAGAAACCATAAAGCAACATCACATAAGCCACCAACCACCTCACAAAGCAACTAATCACACCGATCCGCCGAAATTAAAGCCATCCGCCAAACTAATTCCACCACACACCATCAGCCACTTTTTTCGCACAGACAAACCGTCATAGCATACCACAACAACAAAAACGACAAAATAAATTGTCAGCACATTTTGGACTACTTTACAGAAAAACCAGAAAAAACCAAAAACACACTTTTTTGTTTTTTTGCATTTTATTGGTTTTTCCGCACTTTCTATGAGCGATTTCATAGACGACGAAGCACAAGAAAGCAGTAGTAGTGGCGAGGAAGTAGAGAGAGAGGAAGGGTCTGATTGGACAGAATATTATTCTGATAAAAACAATAAAAAACTAACAAGGGACGAAATAAATCAAAAATCAAAAAAGAAAAAAACTAAAAAAACAAATGATTAGTCTTGAATTGGAATTAGAAGAAGTAAATAAAAGAATTGAAGCAATAGAAAAGAGGAAGGAGGAAGTTGAGGAGCATAAAGTTATGACTGAGAATATGAGAAAGACGAAGAGACAAAAGATAAGACACGAGAAGCGAGTAAAAAAAGAAATGAATTTCTTTGATAAGTGGTTAGAGAATAATAAATTTCCAATGACTGCTAGAGAAGAAGTAGGGGGCTAGAAAGATGATTGAGAAAGGAGAACAATTTGATGAGGTGTTAGTGAAATATAAAGAATATATAAGAAATAATAATCAATTGTTGTCTTAATTGTGTTGTGTGGTGTCTGTCTACCCGCTCACCTCTCCTCAAACAACACTGCACACACTCACATCAGGCAATATAATTATTTTTGTTAGTAAAAAAGCACATGATAGACATATAAATAATTAGAACGGCTTCCAGACACTACCCACATGTGTGTTTTGTGCTTTTTTGATGTGTGGGTAGGCAATGCCGCCAAAGAAGAAGACCACCGCTCCCGAAGCCGAACCTGCTCCTGAGCAAATCAACGAGCCAGAGCCTGAACAAGCACCAACCCCTACCCAAGCCACTACCGATGGAGAAGTTCCAGCCGACAATGATAAAAAGGAGGCAAAAAGTCTAATTGCTGGATGGGGAGCAAAAAAAGTAAGCAAGGTCAAGAAGACAAAAGAAAGCGAAGGCGATCTCTATGTCGTTTTCAAACCAAAGCCGAATGAGAATGATGAAATATGGGAAGAAAACAAGGAAGGTCGTGTCAAGGCAGTATATATGCTGACACCAGGCGAAGACGAAATTCCATATGTCGTCTATGAGGCTGAGTTGGATAAGCCTCACGTAGTCAGAGTATTCAGATCTTGGACTGCAGTGAAGGGCTATTATATCAAAGGCTATTTTCCCTTTTATGTAAAGCAAGGTGAGATCAAGCGAAACCGAAGTGCCTAAGGCTACAAATCTAAAATGTTCTTTTGTCTTCGGACTCTGGCACTGGTACGAATGTTGGACTCATCCAAACTTTCACGTTTCAGTAAATGCTTTGTTTGTTTTTCTTTTGTTAATTTTTTTAATTCTTTATTAATATCCGGTTCGTCTTTTGTGTTGTCCGGTTCCTCTTCGGCGACCTCTGTCTTTAATAAGTGTCGGGGCGATACTATATCATCATTCGTTAATATAATCCGGTAGCCCCTACGGCCTTTTACTTTATATATTTGTTTGCTCCAAGTCTTACCTCCCTTTTCTAGTATATGTTTTTTGTTAAGTTTTCTTACCTTGTCTCCCTCTTAAAATCAAATAAATTTTTATCCACATAATGTTCCTGCTTGTTAGTATCAGTGCCGTTAAACACTTCCAGTGGTGAGGCTTTAATTGTTGATTGCTTCTTTTTGTTATAATAATAAACAACATCTTCAATGTAATTTATCCAATCAAAGTTGCCATTATAAGCCCATATAACATGGAGTTGTTCTCGTAGAGTTCTTACAAATCTATCAACAATACCTAATGAATTATGGTCTCCCACTTCAACCTTAAAATGATTAATACCATTATTATCAATCCATTCTCCAACCGCTCCCTTAAATTCACCACCGCTGTCTGAGATGAATGCCTTGGGCTTTGGTAGTGTTTTGAGTGCTTCTAAGACCGTAGTTGAAAACTTATTTTTTATCGGGATGGCGTAAGCATACCGACTATGAATATCAATCCAAATCAAAGCAAAATTATAATTTTTATTTTTCGTTGCGACTTTCGTCATATCCATTAAATCAATATTCACCATATCTAAAACTTTATCTGCCCATATTGTTGTGCCCCTTGTTCTGGGCTTTGTCTGCCGAAATATTTCCTGTGCTGTATCTTTTTTTTGTTCCTCTGTTGGTTCGCCTTTCGGAGTATCTTCTAGTAGCGTATTCTTATCCTGTGCATTAGTATTAGCAGTTGTATGTTTGTTGTCCATTAGAATTTCAAACATATCTTTTCTGCTTCCTTACTTTTTTCTTTACCCTTTGGTGTATTGTTATATACATTAACTGATATTTTTTCACTTCGTGTTTTTCCACCTCGCTGTTTTTCGCCTGTTGTTTCATAATCTTCGCTTTCTTCACTCTCACTTTATTCTTCTTCGCTGTCATTCTCTGGCTTCTTGGGTGGTGGTGTTTTCTTCGCTGTTTTCTTCTTAGGCTTTTTAGCATTCTTTTTTATCTTTCTAAGCATATGATTAGCAATAACCTCAGACATATCAATTCCGCTGTCGCTGTCGCTTTCGTCTTCTACGATTTCGGGTTTTGCCAGTATTTCCTTAGCAACACTTAACTCAGCATCAGATTCAATTATTTCATCTATGGTCTTATCTTTCAGTTCCCCCTTCTTGCGGAGCCGTTCGCGAGCCCAATCGTCCTTTCGCCGTTCAGCATTTTCTCTATTTGCTTGAACAGCCTTCTTCCAATTTTCCTTTGATGCTTCCTTTGACAGCATAATTTAGATATGCTTTTAATCTTTGTTGCTATAATTTAACAAAAATAAAATTAAATATTTAATAAATATATATAATATGTCGCAATATAAATCATTGCTAGGCCTTAATGAGTTGGCTGTTGATAGTCTAAATACACTTAACTTAGACCTTACCAACACAAACATAGTCGGTCTGAATACAGACAGAGTGCCAGAAGATGCTGACCCCATATATCTTTATTACACTGACGACCGATTTGATACACGACTGGCTACCAAAAGCACCGCGGACATTAAAGAAGGACTTAATTATTATTGGACTGATAACCGCTTTGACACACGTCTCGCTTTAAAATCAACGACTGACCTTAAAGAAGGACTTAATTATTATTGGACTGATAACCGCTTCGACACACGTCTCGCTTTAAAATCAA
Organism: Paulinella micropora; assembly: GCA_019918135.1. NCBI lineage: Eukaryota > Cercozoa > Imbricatea > Euglyphida > Paulinellidae > Paulinella > Paulinella micropora. The sequence goes on from WBZZ01005105.1 coordinate 72,937, forward strand.
CGACTGATATCAAAGAAGGAAAAAATTTATACTATACAGAGCAACGAGTAAGGGATAACGACGAAGTCAAAGCCTTAACTCAACACCGCTCTAATACTTCCAATCCGCATCAAACCAGTTTATACAATTTGATAGACACAAACATATTGCACAAGCGAGCGGTCAATACTTAACTTACAACGATGTAGAAGGCAAATGGCAGAATACAGCCCTTGGTTCAATTGATACACTTTCAGATGTAGTCATTACAGCACCAGTGGCGATGAATAGTTATCTAACATATAATTCAATAAACTGGGTAAATAAAACATTTCCGATAAATGTTGATGAAACAGGCAACATTAGTATGGGGGAAGAATATAACAGGAGTTAATTTACTAAATTACAAAGGTGTTGATGAATTGATATTTGAGCATAATGATAATAATAATAAGGTGTCAGCAGCTGGAAGTATAGACTCACATAGCGATGTGACGATAACAGGCTTTCCAGCAGATAACCAACTGATTATGTATAGCACAGGGCAATGGAGAAACACCACACCACCCTTTCTAAGATTAGACGGAACTGCTAGTATGACGGGAGGACTAAATATGAATGGTTATGCTATTTCTGGGGCTTCTACGTATAATGGAATTAATCTCACTAATCTCGCAGTTGATGGTTCAGTGGTCAAACTAACGGGAGACCAAACCATCTCGCATTTGTCTTGTATGTTTTCCTTTCCACACTTATTACATAAATAATACATCATCTTTCCTCTCTCTTGACAGGGTAGGACAGGGTGAATTAGTCCCCTAGGCGGTAGCATTTTTACTTTGGCTAATCCAAATGCTGTCTTTTGATTTAAAATCTGTAATGCATGTGTGTTTTTGATTGCCTTATGATGTCCGAGAGGGTAGGGGTCATAAAACATAACAGATGGATAGAGGGAGCATATGTCTATGTATTTGGCGTATTGTTGTTCATTCATTGCCCTCCAATATAAAGATAGAGCATTTGTCCTTCCCCCAAACATCGCGTGTCGTGGGTTGATTGTCTCTTGCTCCATTAATGTCTCTTCTATGTTCCTTTTGAATTCCTGCCTTACTCTTATTCTGTTCCACTTACAACCCCATATTGTTATTAAATTATTTACTTCATCGTGTTGCTTTATTAAAGTTTCCCGTCGTTTTGTTTCCTTGTATAATTGTCCAAATGTCTTATTCACAGATTGCTGTTTATTCATTTGATTGCAGTCATAACACTCAGGACACCCGTGCCAGTAGCACCCATGAAACTCATATGCAGTTTTTGTCTTCGGGTCATATCCGTCTAAGTATGCCTTACCTGCACCTTTTAAATGTATCGTTTTTTCTTTTCCATTTAATCCGTGCTGTATGGTTGAATTGTCTTTCTTCTCTCTGTATGATAGCCACTCCACGCACATACGGCTCGTTTTTGCTTTGTCTGTTCTGTGTGTTGGTATGACTGCTATGCTATCTGTCGGCATATAGATTGCTTTATATAATGCCATACAGGTAGATGCGATAGTTGTGTATTGGAAGGGGTCTATGCCAAATTCTAGAAAACTCTCTCTAAATTTCATACACCCCCTTCTCAATATATCCACATCACTATGACAATATGCTTCCATTTCTTTTTTGAAATCAAACACTTTGTCTTTTTGTTCTTCATACCATTTCAGAAATTCTTGTCGTTTATGATTTGAAAATGTGTTGTAGCCGTAATGGTCCTTGTCTGGTATTGCTCCTACATAATTTTGATTTGCCTCAGTATTGAGAGAAGTGAGGGAAAAATCCTTTCTTTAATTCATCTAAACCAAAAGTCTCAGGGAAATCAGACAGAGGCATAGTTAGGAAAGATAGACTATCAATAAACCTAATCTTGCCTACAGCCATCATCATAATCTTACCCCCTTGATATATGACAAATGGTGAAATGCCTTTTTCTATCAACCATTTAAGCACGAATTAACCATCATAACCCCTCGCATTATGTGCTATGAATGTGAAGTCCTTGTGTTGATTGCCAAATGCCCAATTACAAAACTCTTCTATGCTTTTGTGTATGATTGGTGAGCCGCTTTGCGGCGATGTCGTGTCTCCGCACGACTTAGATGAGTTGTCTGTAAAATACTGACTCTCTGAATGGTTAATGATATGTGTGCCTGTCTCTTGTGTTGCCTCAAAATCAAAGAACACATATTTATCAGAGGGTTTATGTATTTCTTTTTGTTTCATATTACACCTATGCTCAAAGGGTTGTAGGATTTTACAATTTTTACATTTGTCATAACCGCACTTATGTTCGCCTGTGTAAGTCTTAGAGCAGTTAAGACATTTCTTTTTGTTGTCGCATGTGGTGGCTGTGCGATTGTTGAAGCATTCAACATTCGGAAATTTAAGATTACATTTTTCGCATTGTTTCCATTTTGTTATGTTGTTATACCCCTTACAGCCATCCGTAATGCATATATTACATTTCGCCACACAAGAATGATTATGCTCATAACCTTTCATACACTGCTCACAGAAGTTTCGTTTTGATAGGAAGGCCTTCATACTTGTTATGGTGTCGTAATGATTTTTGGTTTTGAGTATGTATATGTGTTTGTATGGTTGTTCCTTTTCATCTTTGAATTCTGTTTTATATATTATCTTGTCTGGGTGTTCAACAATTGCTATGTTGTATTTTATATGACTAGCAAACACATCTACCTCAGAAAGACCACATAAATCTTTTATGACACCTGCCTCCTTGTGTAATGTATTTGCCAGTTCGATGGACCTGCATCCTGCGCCCCCTCCTTATTTGTTTGTATTTGTTGTGTTTCTCTATCTTGGCTGTTGCCACAACGATAGCCCTTGCCAGACATATGTTGTCGTCATTGTTTATTTGAATCACTCCTTTCTTTTTGTAAATGTCCTCCTGTGTTATTGCTTTCAATCTAGCTCCTCCCTCTGGCATCCTCACTCCCATAAAATTGAAATCAATCAACTCCATAGTTGCTCCTTCTTTGTCCATCCACACTTCGTCATTTGATTGTAAAATTTTTGTGAGTCTTTCTAATATATCTTCTAAGTTAAAGTCTTTTACTTTTACAAGAGAATTTTTCGATTGAACATTCCACGACTCTGGAATAGCAGATATCCTTACTTGTATTTTGTAGTTTGGTTTATATAAAGTCTTAAAATCATCTACGATTGCGCCAATCATTTTTATAATATCTTCCAACGAAAACTTTTTAATCTTTTGAGAAAAGTTTTTATTGATTTTTACATTATACAATGACTGCCCCACTGGTAAATTGTTTTTCGTGTCTTGTAGTATTAATTTATATCCATTGAAGTCAATAACGTTTGGTTCTTCTGTTTTCATCTCTTTTATTTCCCTTTGTTTTCTGTCTGGCATTACATACTGCTCAGGGTTTGGTAGTGCCACTCTTGGTGTTGTTATGTCATAAAACCTCTTGCCGTTTGGTTTTTTACATAGAGTTTGTTTTGCAGTACTTGGTATTGTATGCCCTGTTCTGCGAGTTTGTCAAGGTTCCAAGTTTGTCCCCCGTAGTCTATGCTTGACATGGTTTTTGTTTTTGAAGTAGTCAAAAACAAATTGGTTATATTAGGGTTTTGATTTTTCAAAAATAAAATAAATATATCTATATAGGTATATATATTTTATCTATATACTAATATATATTATATCCTTAACATAAAATTTATATCGTTTTTCATAGGGCGATATTTAGTCCTTCAACGAGCCTCTGGAGTTGTTTCATCCTTGCGATATCAACCTTCTCCTTTTCCCTTTTCTCCTTTGCTTTCTTCAATATGACCTCCTTGTTCTTGTTGTAGTATTCCTTAGCATTCTGCTATGCTTTCTCTTTGTTTTTTATATTATAAATTCTCATCCGTTCTGAGTTCCTTTGCAGTATTTCTTCGTCTGTAAATACTTTGGTTCTGCCCATTGTATATTATTTATATATATAATATAATTTTTCATTTCTTTAAATAATATTTATTATTTAATTTACAAACTTTCAATACAGAGCACTTTTTTGAGAAAAAGATAAGGGGGTTCAGGACACCGAGAAAGAATAAGAAAAGTGAGATAAGGAGACTTAGTATTGATAGTTTGTGAAAATAGCGATTTTCCTAGTTTTGGTTGATTAATAGGAGAGCGAAATATGGCGAAATTGGCTAAATTTATGTATATAAATATAAAGATAAGTGTCATATAGTGGTACCTATAGTAGTCAAGTACGAAACAACTTCCACCATCCTTCATCAACGACACGATACTCAGCTGGCGAGATTCCATCCGGCGGCGTCTGCCCTTCTGGCCTTCGTTTTTATGTGTTTTCGTAAAACACACACAAACAGGGAACAACAAACCCAACCCTATTGCTCTCCTTCTGTTTTTTCTCTCTTCATTCATAATCCATTTCATTGCAGATGCGATCGCGAGCATCCAACACCCTAGGCTTAGACATTCAATCATCGACAACAACATCGTCTTCGGCTTCAGCTTCGTCTTCGGCTTCGACTTCTTCTTCAGCTTC
>WBZZ01005105.1:82500-107500 GCA_019918135.1 Paulinella micropora
ACGCGAAGTAAAAAAAAAATTATTAAAAAAATGCAATACTAATATTGATTTTATGCAATACTAATATTGATTTTAATACGATATTAATATTGAAAAACTACAATATTTATATTAAAATCAAGCAATATAAATATTGCATCTTTTCAATATAATTATTGAATGTTCAGAAACAACTGTATGTGAGGGCCCGTCTGAAACAATTGGAAATATAGCAAAATTTCTTCCCGGGAAATGCTTGTTATGTTTCCAATCGTTTCGTAAAATCACAAAAAAGCAATATTAATATTGAAATTGATGCAATATTAATATTGCTAACAATCAATATTAACATTGAAATGTATGCAATATTAATATTGCAAAAAAGCAACATTAAGAAATATTAATATTGAAATGTATGCAATATTAATATTGCAAAAATGCAATATTGATATTGCAATAATTATATAACAACTGATGTGAGTGCCCGTCTGAAACAATTGGAAATATAACAAAAATTTCTTCCTGGGAAATGTTTGTTGTGTTTCCAATCCGGTTTCGGACTGACATGTAAAATCGCAAAAAGCAATATTAATATTGAAATTGATGCAATATTAATCTTGCAAAAAAGCAATATTAATATTGAAATGTATGCCAATATTAATATTGCCAAAAAGCAATATTAAGCAATATTAATATTGAAATGTATGCAATATCAATATTGCAAAAAGCAATATTAATATCAGTGCAATCATTATATTGCTTATTTGCAATATTTATATTAAAAACCGTTGAATTTATATTGTAAAACTGCATTATTTATATTGCATAATTTTAATATTAATATTGTACTTTTTCAATATGTATGTTGATTTTATTCACGAAGGGATAGGACAGGTTCTTCTTCTTCTTCTTGTTTTTCTTCTTGTTTTTCTTCTTGTTTTTCTTCTTGTTTTTCTTCTTGTTTTTCTTCTTCTTCTTCTTCTTCTTCTTCTTCTTCTTCTTCTTGTTCTTGTTCTTGTTCTTGTTGTTCTTGTTGTTGTTGTTGTTGTTCTTCTTCTTCTTCTTCTTCTTCTTCTTCTTCTTCTTCTTCTTCTTCACCTCGTGCGGGTCCTCCTCTTACTTGTTCTTTTTTTTCTTCCTCTTCGTCTGTGTCGTCTAAATCTACAACTTCCAATTGCGCATGCTGCTGTGGGTGTTGCGGTGGTCCTTGTTGATGTTGCTGATGTTGCTGATGTTGTTGTTCTTCCTCTTCGTCTGTTTCCTCTAAATCTACAACTTGCAACTGCTGCTGTTGTTGGTGTTGTTGTTGTTGTCCTTGTTGCTGCTGTGGATGCTGCGGTTGTCGTTGTTGCTGCTGTGGTTGTTGCGGTTGTCGTTGTTGAAGTTGCTGATGTTCTTGTTGTTGTTGCAGCTGTTGCTGCAAGCTGTGTGGTAAGTACTGGGTCTGATCCACCTGTATGAAAATCATCGCCGCGCTTGCAACGCAACTGGTGCCACCATGCACGGCTCTTTCAAGTAGCACAGCGGCAGGAATGTCAAAGTTGGTTTTTGCAAACTTGAGTCACAGATAGATATCAAACGCTCGTTTTCGTATGGGATTGTCTGAAAAAGTTGTACTCTTGCCAAGTCAACAGAACTCTGAGACAGCGCTGAATCAAATGATAAACGAACGTAGTATTCCACGCACGCGGCATACGGTCGCTCATTACCGACAAAAAAGAAATTGTGAGTAGCATCTTCGAAAATGCTCTTCAAACTTTTCCCATCAATAGTCAGGAAGCTGCTGCCACCTGCAAACAGTTTAGTTAATATTTATATTACAGAAAAGCAATATACATACTGAAATCTGTGCAATATTTATATTGCTTTTTTAGCAATATAAATATTGAGATTAAGTGAATATTTATATTTCAAAAAAGCAATATAAGTATTGACATTTAGTCAATATTTATATCGCAAACAAGCAATATTAATATTGCAACATCTTCAATATTTACATTGCAGTGAATCAATATAAATATTGAAATTCAATCAATATTTATAGTGTGCAAAAGCAACATAAATATTGAAGTTTAGTAAAAAGCAACATAAGCAACATAAATATGGAGAAAAGCTGGCAACAAAAATTATCAGCAATGAGCTGTTTCCACCTGCAAACAGTTGTCCTCGTGCATTTGTGGTACAAGACATCTGCACTCCTTTGATGCAGACTTTCCTGCACAGCAGCATCTCTTCCTTCTCAAAATGCGGCTGCGCAGACAGATGCTGCCATTGCGGAATTTTTTCCCAGCCGGATCGACAAATCGTACCGCCTCCGTGCTTTCCTTAGGTTTCAGAAATCTTTTCTTTCTGGGCCAAATCATTTCGTATCCAGTCTGTGCAAAGTTTACATCTCTCCCTCCGTAGGATCGGATCTCCAGGTCAGCAAAGACTCTCTTTTCTTTGATATCATTGCTAGGCTCTCCCAGAGCCGAAAAGGACGTTACTGCCTTTTGCTGCCAACGCTTTATGAAAGTCTTCTCTGGCTCGTTGGAGGTGTGCACTTGTTTTTTACTTTCTCCTCCTTCACGCTCTAAATCAAAAGCAGCCACGTCAGGCAGTGGGCCCCACTCAGCCATCTGTTTGATTACTTTGCAGGCAAACTGATGCAGCCAGTACGTATGTTCCGTCTTGGGTATATCATGTGCAATTTCCACCACCTACCAAAATAACAAATGATATCATTACTGGATCAATATACCAAAAGCAATATACAAAAAGAATGTCAATATTTATGTTTCAAAATGGCAATACAAGTATTGAAATATTGTCAATATTTGTATTTCGAAACAGCAATGTTAATATTAACATTTGCGCAAAAAACCAATATTAATATTGAAATGTATGCAATATTAATATTGCAAAAAAAGCAATATTAATATTGAAATTATGCAATATTAATATTGCAAAAAGCAGCATTTATATTGAAATCGTGCAATATTAATATTGCAAAAAGGCAACATTAATATTAAAATTATGCAATATTAATATTGCCAAAAAGCAATATTAATATTGAAATTGATGCAATATTGATATTGCCAAAATGCAATATTGATAGACCGGTCGATGGAAGATCCTGTATGTACGAGAGATTTCTTCCCAATCAACAGAGATCGTACGTACATGATCTTCCGATCCCAAATATTTGCTGAGCGCATGTTGGGAGCATCGACAGATGACGGGCGTCAAAAGATCAAGGTGGAGTTCCACAACTCCGCCTTGATCTTTTGACGCAACAGAGGGTAAATTACAACGTACAAGGTAGTAACCTGCTCGGTGAAGAAAAGCCCAATCTTTTCCTTAACGTCGGCCGGAAGTGTGCGCCTCATGCAGAGACGTGCCACCAGAAATATTCTTTTTATTGTCGCAAATCGTGTTGCCTTGATATCGTCAATGCCGTCGAAAATCCAAGGGCAGTACTTGAAAAAAAAGCTCGCGTCCGCAGATTTAAATGATCCAAAGTTACCATAGGGTGACCCTGTACCCTTCATACCTCTCGGAGCCATTATACTTATAAACCTGTTGCAAACTTCGTACCTGGTGGCTGCATCCAAACCCAGCTCTTGATAGTCGATCAGAGCCTGCTCGACCAACTTTGTGTCCCGGTCCTGCTTCTGCTTGGCTTCCCGATTGCTGTTTGATATTCCTGGAAGTCTTCTCCTGCTTGCTGCTTCCGTATATGGAAAGGTAACGGCTTCACATTGTGTCCTTTACTCTTCTGGTTGTTGGTTTCTGCCTGTGTATGCTGCCAAGTCATTTGGATGAAATGCTGGTACAGGTTCCAAATAAGGTGCATTAGGTCCAGGAAGAAATCACGTGCTACATCGAAACCAGGAACACCACTTAAAGCGCCAAGGTACTTCACACCTTTGATGTGCTTTGCCTTCTGATCTTCAAGCAGGTTGGCGTTCATGGCTTCTCCGCGTCGGCCGTATCGGACGTACCACTCATGGTTTTTGTATCTACCATGGGAAATATTTATATTGATATTTGGCAATCGTTATATTGATCTTTGGCAATCTTTACATTGATATTTGGCAATATTTATATTGGTATTATGCAATATCTATATTGGTATTCTGCAATATTTATATAGATATTTGGCAATATTTATATTGATATTTGGCAATATTTACATCGATATTTAGCATTATTAATATTGGTATTCCGCAATATTTATATTGGTATTTGGCAATATTTATATTGGTACTATGCAATATTTATATTGATAGTTGGCAATCTTTATATTGATATTTGGCAATATTTACATTGATATTTAGCAATATTTATATTGGTATTCAGCAATATGTATATTAGTATTAAGCAATATTTGCATTGGTATTAGGCAATATATGTATTGGTATTAGGCAATATTTGTATTGATAATGAGCAATATTTACATTGACATCTGCAATAACTATATTGACATTTGGCAATACTTACTTTGGTGGATCATCACGGCAAGGTTCTCCAAACCGTAGGTCAGTACGGAAGGAATGGTTTCGCTGAAGAAACAAACGAAAATCTGGTGTAATCCAGCGCCCTTTCGTGAGCTCCACAAATCTGAGTTTACACGAGGGACAACTCCACGCACCAGTCCGGGTCGAGCCTACCATTTTTTTGATCCCTGGTCCATCTCCCATCACACCGAGAAGAATGATACGGCAGAGCTTGTTTTCGGACCGAATGTCTTGTGCCCAAAAGGGAAGGTACAAAGAGCTGAGCTCGCGGCGCATCGGCCACAAGCTGGAAGGTAGCACCGGTCCCCCAATCAGCGAACCTATCATGCGCTCTCTTCTCACTGATGGTGAAGCCACGTTGAAGACAGTGTTCAACCAAACCGACCGGGCAATGCCAAATTTTCCGTGATTTAATGGCAGGCCATCGCCTCCTACCAAGATTGGAATGAAGACGAGGCCGGGTATTGAGTCCTGTTCCATCTTTTCGTGAAAGCGATGCAAGCACTTAATGCAACACATGCTGCCAGGGACGACGCATGTATGACCTACCGTCGCATCGTATATGTTCTGCCACGTAACTGCAGACAAGAATTCTCGGAAAACAGTGCGTAATTCGATCAAATAAACCTTTTCGGCCCTCAAAGGATGTCCCACTTGACAATTCACCGCAGCAATGTTTACAGGAGTCAAGCTGCAGACCCTGCAGCACCTATCACCCGGATGCAAAATATTAATATTGCAAAAAAGCAAGATTAATATAGAAATGTATGCAATACTAATATTGCACAAAAGCAATATTAGTATTGAAATGTATGCAATATTAATATTGCAAAAAAGCAATATTAATATTGAAATGTTTGCAGTATTAATATTGCAAAAAAGCAATATTAACATTGAAATCTGATGCAATATTAATATTGCAAGAAGTCAATATAAATATTGCAATTTAGTCAATATTTATATTGCCAAAAAGCAATATCAAGATTGATATTAATAGTCAATATTTATATTGAACGTAGCAATATTTTTATATGGAGACAGAGCGAAACAGGTGACCTCTGATAGGTAGTAAGCTGAGGAAGAGATGGTTGAATGAGGTTCATCAGCTTATACCACGTGCTGGCTTGGAAATCGGGAAGGACGAACTGACAAAGAAAATTATAAAATACTTCCATCAGCGCGTAGGGTGCACGGTGAACTGTCAAGTTCTCCACCAAAGCTACTGCTACATGCGCGATTGTGGCTTGTTGGGAATTTACAGCCCGTCCTTGCAGAAAAGGTCTTTTCAAGATATCAACGATTTCAGCTTTTCTCCTGAAATTCCAGGGCCTGCCTTCTTCAGAGTCACTGGAAGGCGGGGAACGTGCTTCATCCTCTGAGTCACTACTCGAAGAAGGCGATTCAGACGAAGATGAGCTTGAACTCGAAACAGAAGCAGAAGCATAAGAAGAAGAAGAAGAATTTGAAGAGGTTCTGAATAGACTAAGTCTAGCACGCTTGGGATGTGGACCTCTCCCTTCGTTGCCCTGCCGTCCCTGCCGCTGCCTCGGCTGCAACGCACGGACACAGAAACCAAATTTCTTGATATGCTTGTTCCTGGAAACATTAAAACAGATAAAAATATTGATGACATATGTATATGTATGTATGTATGTATGTATATATGTTGAGAGATGTTGACGTATGTATGTATTAAAACAGATGAAAAAACATTAAAACAGATAAAAATATCAATGATATATTTATATTGCAAAAAAGCAATTTAGATATTAACATTTATGCAATATTTAAATTGCAAAAGAGCAAATATTAATATTGCCAGAAAGCAGTATTAATATTGACATGTATGCAATATTAGTATTGCAAAAAAGCAATATCAATCTTAAAATTATGCAATATTAATACTGCCAAAAAGCATTATTAATATTGAAATTGATGAAATATTAATATAGCCAAAAAGCAATATTAATATTGAAATGTATGCAATATTAGTATTGCAAAAAAGAAATATTAATATTGAACTTATGAAATATTAATATTGCCAAAAGCAATATTAATATTGAAATGTATGCAATTAATATTGCGAAAAAGAAATATTAACATTGAAATTACGCAATATTAATATTGTCAAAACGCAAAATTAATATTGAAATGTATGCAATATTAATATTGCCAAAAAGCAATATTAATATTGCCAAAAAGCAATACTAATAATATTGAAATGTGTGCGATATTAATATTGCCAAAAAGCAATATATTAATATTGAAATGTGTGCAATACTAATATTGCAACAAAGCAATATTAATATTGAAAATATTGACATTGATGCAATATTAATATTGCTAAACAGCATTATTAATATTGCCAAAAAGCAATATCAACTAGGTTTGTATGTACCACAAAATTCGGGTTCAGGGATTTTGGAATCGGGCAGGAATTCCTGCTCATTGCGCGCAATATCAATATTGCCAAAAAGCAATATTAATATTGAAGAAGAAGAAGAAGAAGAAGAAGAAGAAGAAGAAGAAGAAGAAGAAGAAGAAGAAGAAGAAGAAGAAGAAGAAGAAGAAGAGGAGAGAGAGAGGCAAGGTTTTGGGCGCACCTTAGAATAGTAGTCGTTATATAAAGTGTGCCCAAAACCTTCCAACAACCGGTGCAGCAGAGAGAGAGAGAGAGAGAGAGAGAGAGAGAGAGAGAGAGAGAGAGAGTGCGCGCAATATTAATATTGCCAAAAAGCAATATTAATATTGAAGAAGAAGAAGAAGAAGAAGAAGAAGAAGAAGAAGAAGAAGAAGAAGAAGAAGAAGAAGAAGAAGAAGAAGAAGAAGAAGAAGAAGAAGAAGAAGAAAGAGAGAGAGAGAGAGGCAAGGTTTGGGCACACCTTAGAATACTAGTCGTTATATAAAGTGTACCCAAAACCTTCCAACAACCGGTACAGCAGAGAGAGAGAGAGAGAGTGCGCGCAATATTAATATTGCCAAAGTAAACGTGCACGTAGGTCGTAGAAAGCTATAATACGTATACAAGGAACAAAAAAGTTATCATTCCGTAGGTATGGAAAATAATTCTATATCTACGGAAGCATACAAGCATGACTTACTTGCAATTGCAGTCGAAAATTGACACGGAGTGACACGGCCAAGATGGCGTTTTTTTTTGGAGCAATCAAGATCAAGAGGGACACCTCTCAAGACTTTTTTGAACCGCCGAAAAGCATTGTGCAAAAACTACTCAGTGCGGTCCAGAGTAGCAAAAAATTCACGTGCTGTCCGGACTACCGAAAATTAGACAGTTAGCCGGGAAGTTGCTTAAAGGTGTCTCTCATGGATCGATAGTCAGCGGCGATGGTTTTTCGTACTGTTGAAGAACAAACATATTATTTAGTTCCTGAAGGCATTCTCCAATTGGCGACAGCTTCCTGGACTGTGCATCGGTCAACTGGAATAAATCCGATATTGGAGTGCATGCAGGCCAACCGTCGTCGTCAACCGCGTAGAAAGTTTGGGGAACAGGCTTGCGCTGGAGATCTTGCTTTGCTACGTTGTTGTCTGTAATAATAATAGTATCGAGCAGCACTTTGTAGTGAGGTAAGAGGTTGAAAAGGAAATTGTGAGCGGCGTTGTAAAATGCACACGCGACATCAACCTTGTTGTTGATCTGATCTTTACGACCAGCCAGCCGCATTTTAAGAGTGTCCAAATCTACCAAAGGATAGATAAGTGTTATTCTGTAGCCAAAGCGTTTCGCTAGTCTGCAGATCCACACCAGGCCTCCCAGTCCTGCCCAGCCCTTCCCGCGGAAGCTTGTTGTTTCGAATAAAACTCCCACACCCATTTCCATCGCGGAGGCCGTTAGCGCGTCGTTGAGCTCATCCAGACCGCCTTCCTGCCTAGCGCGCATATAGGCGCGTTCAGCCAGGCGCTTTGAATAGTTCCTGTACGACTGAGTCTGTGCCAATGCACGACTTGTTTTGCTCTCGCTGACGCTGACTGTGAGTAGATTTTCCACCACCTCGTCGTGCCTTGCAACTAGATTATCAATGTTGGCATCGTACCAATTATCGGCAGAACTCAAGCCAGTAGTGCCTGAGAATCTTTGTAGTAAGTAATGTTTTAGCAGCACAGATTTTCCTGAGCCAGGAGGGCCATACGAAACAATGAGATTTTGGTTCTTGTTGAAGTGTCGAAGTCTTTCAAAATTGTTGAGATGAATTTCAATTGCTAGCTTTTTCCTGTCGTCACCCGCTTTAGGCTGTAGCGAAGAAGACACAGTGTCCGCGGAAACGGTGTCTGCGCTGAGAGACAAGTCTAAACCGTCCATTGACAAATAACACCTGTTGTTTAAGAATATGTTCCCTGTCAACTCTTCGCAGCCTTGCCCTTCTCCCCCGCCCTCCCCCGGACCCTGTGTCTACTGCTTCCCTCCCCGCCTCGCCTTGCCGAGTGAATGTGAGTCAGGAAATGAAAACACTGGCGAAGAGGAAATGGGGGCAAGGCCGCCATCCCCCCCCCCCCACCCAAAAGTCGCCAAAGGAACCGAAAGACTTCTCAGACAGTGCCCCCCCCCCCCCCCCTGCTGGCCTCGATTTCTTTTTTTTGGGGTGTGTATTGTCTAGCTTTGTTTATTTTCCAGACGTAAAATGCAAAGTGCCGCTCCGCGAGGCGAACTGTTGCTGTCCTTGTCTGGCGCGTTCGTGCCGCTTGCCTTGCGCCCCGACTCGTTCGACCTGCATGGCAAGCGGCTGCAGGGCACCCTCGAGGCCGACGGCTCGTTGCGGCTAGACAGTGTCACGCTGTCCGACGACCTGAGCGTGCGGGCCGAGGACGCCCGGGCGACGGCGGCGCACGTACTGCAGAAACGGCGCGAGGATGTGCGGCTGGTGCAGCAGGACCTGCTGGCGCTGGAGTGCAAGCTGCGCCAGCCCCCCGCTGAGGACGACGACGACGAGACTGTCGCACGAATGAGGCGGAGGTCGTGAGGCTGAACCAACTGCTAGGTCAACACGAGCGCGAGATCGAACGGCTAGAACAGCAGCGCCAGCTCACTGTCACGTACACCGAGACCACCGAGACCAGCACAGTTGTGCTACCCCCGGGCGTGATCGTGTCGGTGCCGGCGCTGGCCGCCACGCCGCTGCTCTGGTGCCCACGGCTCGAGCCGACAGTTGTGCTCCACAGCTCGCTGCGCACGACGTTTGTCGAAATCATGCCGTCAGGGGTCGCGCCGCTTTGTGCGACCTACGTGCTGCCCCAGCCCGGCCGCAGCGGCACGAGGCGCCGCGCCGCGGCGCTGTGCGTCAGCAGTGGCCTGCTGTACGCCATAGAAGAGGGGGGTGGCAATCTCTGGAGCTTCAGCCTGACGACGACAGTCCACGACCGAGCCGGCGTGCCGCGCGTCCTGGGCTGTAGCGGTCTGCGGCCCGTGGCGTTGGCCTCTTGCCACGGCCGCTTCTACGTGACCGACTCGGGTACGCGACAGTATCGTGTTCAAGGGCGGGCTGCGGCCGCAGGGCTCCCTCGCAAGTGTCCCCCCGGCGCCTGTGCCGACAGTGGCGTGGCCGCGGCGGGCGACACCCTGTTCGTGACCGACCGCACACGACATTTGGTACGGGCGCTGGCAGTCTCAGCGGCGCCTGGCTCCGAACGCCTGCTCCGCGAATGGGGCTCGCGGGGCAGCGCCCCCGGCCAGTTCAACTCGCCCGCGGGGCTCGCGTGCGCCGGCGGCCTCGTCTGGGTCGCCGACAGCCTGAACCACCGCGTGCAGGCCTTTGCCGAGCAGGACGGCAAGCTGGTCGCGCACTGGGGCCGGCCGGGCACCCAAGCGGGCGCGCTGTACCACCCCCACGCCCTGGCGTTGTGCCAGGGCCTGGTGTTCGTCGCCGATTACCCGGGCGCCTGGCGCCTCCGGGCCTTCACGCCCGCCGGCCAATTCGCGTACGCGTTCGGACCCCCCCGTCCCGAACGCGCGCCCTCGCTCGCGGCGTTCGGGGACCAGCTCTTCGTCAGCGGCTACGAGCACGGCCACGTCCTGGCCTTCCGTGTGGCACCGTGGCCTGGGGCCACTGTCGGCACCGCCAGGCGGCGACAATAGCAACCACGACCAAAAAGAAAACCAGAAGAAGGGCACTTTTTTCTGAAAAGGAGGCCCCCCCCCCCCACGCGCCTGTTTTTCTCTCTCTCTCGTCCCCCGCACTCTGGCTCACTCTTTCCCCCCCCCCGCCCCGCCATTGCCCCCGACACCTTTCGCTACAACTCTCGCCCTCTCCCCCCCCCCCCCTTCCACTCGCTCTCGGCACCCCCTGCCCGCACCTTCTTCTGGTTTATTTTCCTCCCAAGACAGCCGCGCAACCCTGCACACTCCCCAACAAAAGGCCGGACATTAACCAAAAAAAAAGGGGGGGGGCAGGGACTTCTGCCATGCACCAGTGCCCCCATTGTCGCACCGTCTATGACCAGGACCAGCACGGCGTGCTGTGGGTAGCGGAACAGGTCTGCCAAGGCGAGAAAAGGCTGGCGCCAAAGGCTTCGTGCAGGCCAACAAAGTGCCCGGCGCTAGGCTACCAGTGGTGGGAGAAATTCCTCACCGGCTGCTTGCTCGATCTTTTGGGCGGGCCCGCCACGCCGGACCGGAGTGCATGGACTTACGAAAAGGTGGGGGCTCTGATCTTCGATCTGTTCTGGATGCCCGACGACTACTCGTCCGCTGTGCGGGACATTAGCACAGCCAAAAAAGTGCCGGACCCGCAAGACCAAAGAGAGTGGAACAGGGACGGCCCGGAAGCCCGCTTCAAGCTGCTGCTGTCATTCTTGCGCCATTGGGTTCGCAGTGACCGAGAATACGTGCAACAAGTCGTAAGTCCGCCGGGCAAAGGCCTCGAGAAGCTGGAGTACCTCCTGAAGGTGGCTGAGGCCAAGGGCTTCCACTTCCCCAACGCAGAGATGCGAGTGCCCATCACTCTGCTGGATTGCCTGAGCAAAGGTAACAAGGGCGGGCCCAGCGTCTGGGTAGTGTGCGCACAGCGCGGGGGCGACGTGCTTGTCGCCATGTCGGCGAGCGCGCTTGCAGGCCAAGCGCGCTACCAATACCACACGGGCGTACACAAGCCTAGGCCGCGGCGCACCTCTCCCCGCGCCAGCCTCTCGCTGCCCCTCCAAAAGTTCGCGGCCGCCGCGCTGGACCTGTGCTTGGGCCCGGCGCAACGTTACGTGATTGCCAGCCCAGTGCCCGCCATGTGGAAAAGTATAGAAAAAGGAGGGCTGCAAAAGGATACTGATTACATTGTGCTCGACGCAGCGCAGAAAAGCGGGGATACACTAGCAATCCAGTGGCCGCAGTTGGACAGTTGCTACCTGCGGCTGGGGGCAAATCACTGTATTTCCGCGACCTCTGCTTGGTTTGTCTCCAGCAACCAGGCGCTGAAAAGCCAGGCACCGCACTATAGCTGCCAGGGCAAGGAGCGCTGCGAGACCTGCCAAGGGCCCGTCAAGATCCACGTGCTAAAAAAGCAGGACTCGTAGCTTCTTTTCTTTTACGGGCAGTTCCTTCCCTTTTCCCCCCCGCCGTACGGTCTTGGCTTCCTCCCCCCCCTCCTGCAAAAAAAAACCTACCTGCGCGCCTGAACACCCCCTCCCTGCCGTTTTTCTCGCCATTTTTCTTCCTGCCGGTGCCCCGTTTCCTGTCTTCTCTTTCTCACCATATTCTCCCCCGCCGGTTTGTCTTCTTTCAAACATGAGACTCTCTTGTCGCCTCCTCTCGCACCGCGCTAAGCCTGCTCCAGCATCCAGCAGCACAAGGCCGCTTGCGCCGTTCTTGGTGGGCGTCGGCGCTGCCTTGTGCTGGTGGTTGCTCGTGCTGCTGCCGCGCACAGTCCAACGCTACAAACCGTGCAGCCTGCGCGCCCGGCTGTGCAGGGTCCGCCGGCGGGGCTCGGACGAGGCAACTGTTTGGTGCCATCTGCACCACTGGCTCCTGTACGTCGGTCTGGGGACGGCCTTATGCCTGGCGGACTGGCCGTCCTGGCTGCGCTGGGGCGGCCTGGGCTTTTCCGCTGTCCTCGTCGTGCAGGGGCTCTGCTACCGGGACCGCTGCCGCTTCTGCTATGTGCTGCCCCAGCCCAACAGTTCGGACGTGTAACATCTCTCAATTTCCCCCCACCCTCCCCTACCCCGCGCCCGCACGGGGGCGAGCAAGCTTGAAAGAAAAAAAACACCAGTTTCGTCAAATATTCTTGTAATTTAAAAAAAACTTTCTTCAGACACCTCAAATTGTAGGCAATTTTTGGGGCCGCCCAAGCGCAGCGATGTTTTGTTTTTTCTTGGTGAATGTATGTCTTGACAGGCGCGCGCCGGTCGTACCCCCCCGGCCGTTAGGCAACAAGCGTTACGACAAAAAGTCGTGCTCTGCTTTTTTTTGTCGTAACGCTTGTAGCTCTGAATCGATAGCCAAGAAAAAAAAAATTTTGACAGCAAAACTGCGGGTTTTTTGGAGGCTGCCGAAAGGACCGGCACCCGCGGCCCCCACACACACCCCCGCGCTCTCCCGTGCGCAGGGCCCGGCCCCCCCCCCCCCCCCGCGCCCTCTCCGGTGTGGTTTAATACTAAATCAGATGTACCTCCGGTCTTTGGGCCCGGAAGTCTTGTATCTCCTGTAGCAGGATATTCTCAAACCCAAGACGGAGCTTCCGCAGCGGCCGGCATTGCCGCAAGCCCGCCATGGTAGTGATGTTTTTGCAGAGATAGATTTCGAGCTCTTGCAGAAAGCGGCAGTTCCGCAGTCCGGCTAGACCGTGGAGGCCCGAGCATTTCTCGAGAGTTAATTTAGAGAGGACGGGGAAATCGTTTAGGACACTGACGTCCGTGAACCGCGGGCACTCCACAAGGTGCAGTGTGCTCAGCTTGCGGCAGCCTGTCAGCGAGTGTAGGTCCTCGCTAGCAAGATTGCACTTCCACAGCTTCAGCTCGACTAATGATCCAGGAAACCTTAACAAATTGCTGAAGGACTCGCGGCTGCAGCCCGTGAGCGTAACCCTGAGGGTCTCGAGCGGGAGCGCGGACAGTACCCCGAGGTTCGCGCCCGTCATGCCCGTGCTGCAGTCTAGCAGGTCTAAATGCCGCAGTGTTTTTATAGACTGTAAGAGCTCCAAGCGAGACTCTGGTAGATCCCAAATGCTCAGCCGCTCCAGATGTTTGAGCGTGGTAAAAGCCGCGCGGGCTCCCTCTTCGGTCAGATAATGTTGTCTGTACAGGTTCAGCTCCTGCAGTGGCAGGTTCTGCAGTCCCAGGCCATGGATTTTTGGACAGTCTTCCAAGTCTAATCGTCGTAACTCTGTTAAGCCCGGCAGCGCCGAGTCCGTAAGGTTGGCGCAGCGCGACAAAACCAGTCGTTGCAACCCTGCAAACCTCGGCAGTGCCACCCGCAGGTCGGCGTCAGTAATTCTACTGTTTTCGAGGCACAGCACAGCAACGAGGTGTGCGTTCGGCAGCCGCTGCAGACACGCTTGAATAAAAGCGTTGTTGACCAACTTCAAGCTGTGGATCACAGAGAAGGCTTCCAGAAGCTCGCTCGAAATGAGGCCGAAGACCGCTAACTCTTTCACCTCTACCTTTGTGACCAGCGGCACTAGTGTCTCCTGGCTGCGTGCCTTAAGCCATCGCAGGGTAAGACTCGGCAGCGACTGCCGTCGTCCGGCAAACGGGGCCCAATACCGACAGTATTTGGCGGTCCTCAACAAGGGAGAGGTCTAGCTTGGCCTGGAAGTGTGTCCAGAAATCAGCCCGGAAATCTGTGCACACGAGTTGCCAAGCAGCGACTTCGTGGGCGCCTGCTAGATCCCTGACCATAGCCCAAACGTCCAGAGGCAAAAGAAAAAGCCACGAAATACTGTGTGTTAGCAAAGTGTCTGCGTGCAACTTCTGGCGTTTGGCGGCGTTGCCCCCCGAGTCTTGCACATACGACATCTTTGTTTTTCTGGCTAGGCAAGAAAAGAGAAGCCGGACGTAAAAACGGAAGAAAGTATCACTGCGGTAAAAAACTTTGCCACTCTTCTCTTTCTTTTTTAAGAAACTGGCCATACAAAAAAGGGGGCGGGGGGGGGGGGGAATGCCAGAGCCCCCCAACAAATGCTAGGCGGGCAAAAAGCGCGGGAGGGGGTTAGGGGAAAGCTTCTTGGTTTAAAAAAAAATTTGGAACATATTTAAAAATTTGGAAGGGGGACATGTTCCTTTTCCGAAAAAAAAACAAGGTTTGTTGCATTCAAAAGGCCTTCAAAAAAGAGTGGTTCAAAGATTTCTTGCATGCCGTGAAGTCAAGCCCTTTTCCTCCTACTAGGCAGCCTAATTTTAGCAATTGCTTCGTGGCTGGACACAGGCTGATGCGAATGCGGTAACAGAATTTCTTAACACTGACAGGCCACACGTCAGAGAGGTACACAATTCAGTAGACGCAGGAACATTCCTCAATATTCTACGCAGCAGTCTTGCGTCAGAGTGTAAGATGTGGGTTGCGTACAAGAAAAGCAGTTGGCTAGCGATCTTTACCTTCGAGGGTGTATCCAATACCGCGCTACATGCAGTAGTAGAGCTCCTTCACATATTTCGCGCGGGCGGGACTGACCCGTTTGACAAGGAGATTAAGCCGACCATCGTTAATTTTGCCAAAAAGGTTCTCGGACTAGCATTGCCCAACGATTTTGTGCAGCTAAGGGCCTCGAAAAACCAACAGCGCGCAATGACGGAGACACTGCTGAACCCCTCGTACCCAAAGCGAAGAATGCGCATTGTCAACAAAGTTTCTTGAAATGTACAACAACATTTTTTAAAAATTAATAATAAAAAAAGCTCACGAGCTCTGTTTTCTTTTCCTCTATTGCACGCGCGCCACTTTTCACGCTTCTTCGAGGCCGGCCTCGACAGCGACGGGCGGTTCGGCAGGGGACGACGGGCGGCAGAGGCCCAGCGCAAACAGCTCCGCGCTGCCGTCCTGGTTGCACGCCGTCAAATCCACTGGCTCCAGCTTCTTCCAGTACACAGGAGCCGACAACAACGAGATCTCCACGCTGCGCTTTTCTTGCAGCGCTTCTACTAGCCAGC
The DNA here is from genome assembly GCA_019918135.1 of Paulinella micropora. Classification (NCBI taxonomy): domain Eukaryota; phylum Cercozoa; class Imbricatea; order Euglyphida; family Paulinellidae; genus Paulinella; species Paulinella micropora. Next base: position 98,067 of record WBZZ01005105.1, read on the forward strand.
GCTTGCAGAGGTCGAACCGGCACACGGTGCACGGACCCTGTTCCCTGGCCTCCAGCTTTTCGGCGGCGCTGCGGACCGTTTGCACCGGGTACACACAGAACAAGCTCTGGTCACGCTGCAGGTACGTCGTCACCGCCCGCTGGCCCGAGGCCCTGCGCCACTTGCCGGGCAGCGCACCCTTGAGCTTCGCCTCCGCCCCGCGCAGCTGGAAACCCAGCTCGTTCGGGTACAAGCCCGCGTAACACGTCATCGGGCTGTAGGGCACCGTAGTCGCAATCACCGTCGCCGCTTCCCCGGCGCCGCCGACGCGCTGCCCCCACACCCCAACGTTTGGCTGCGCGTGTTGTGCCCGGAAGACGGTCCGCACGCTGCCCGGAAGAAGGGCCACAGGCAGACCGTCTTCCAGACAGTCTAGCTGGCTCCAGCGCCACAGCGCGTCCGCGAGGCAGTTCCCCGGGCCGCTCGCGCTGTAGCGGCCGTCCCGTGGGTAGAAGGTAGCCGGCGCCACGGCCAGCGGCAGGTACAGCTGCCCGCTGCCCTTGTCCCGCAGGAGCCGCAGATGGCACTCCTCGACTTCCGACAAGGACCCGTACTCGGGCGCTACGGCGCGGTAGAAGTGCGGCTTCTTCCGACGGTCCAGCCCCGGCAGCAGCGGGTACGCGGTCAGGCCCGGCCGTCGTGGCCCGTTCGCACCTGCAACAAGAAAGCGTCGCGTGCACGGGTCTGCGGCGCTACCAGCACGGGGCACAGGGCTACGGTCAGCGCCGGCAGCGCCAGCGAAAGAAAGTCCAGGACCGAGCTGTTAAGCTGGACCGTAGCCCACAGGCGAGTGTACTGGTACAGCACCGCCAGCCAGCGCTGGCGCGCCACCGATGGCAGCCCCGCGTCGATGAGCTGGTGGTGCAGCGCGGCTATTGGTTCCAGCAGCACGCCGAGGATGTTGCGGCGCTGGTGGCTACTGTCGTTAGCCCCCAACGCCGCCGCGGCCGCCTGCAGGCACACCGACACCACGTACAGCGCCGAGTACACGGCGTGGCACTTCTGCACGCGTTCACGCGCTGTGGCCGGCAGCTCGTTGGACAACTGCGGCAGCGCCACGGTCGCGGCGGTGTCCTGCACCACGCGCCGCAGCTGGCCCAAACTCTTAGAGGTCAACAGCCCCTGGATGACGTGCTCGAAGCGCTGGTAGCGCGCCCGCGGGCCCTTGACTACCAAATGCGCAACGGCCGCAATGCCCTGGTGCGTCTTCTTCCTCTTCTTCTTCTGCTGCTGTACCCTCGGTTCTTCTTCTTCCGGCGCTGCCACCGCCGGCCCCGGAGCCACCGTCGGGACGGGCTCTAGCCAACGGTCCAGCTCTCGCAACTCCCGGCACAGGCGCGGGTACACGTCCAGGAAGGCCAGCAGGCCCAGCATCAGCGGGTCCCCCTCGCTGATCTCGTGGTCGGGCTCCATCGTGTGGTTGCGCTGCAGGCCTAGCACCAGCTGGTTGTACTCCCGGCCGTACTCGGAGTTTACAGCGTGCAGCGCTTCTAGCACCAGCGCCAGTTTCTGCAAGAACTTGTGGAAGTCGCAGTGGTGGCTCACGACCGAAATTTCGTACGCACGCAACCTAGCTAGCACGCGCTCCAGTGACTGGGCCTCCCCGAACACTTCCTCTGCCTCTTGTTGCGCGAGCCACTGCTGGAACTCGGGCTTTGTCTGGACATCTTGCAGCAGCTCGCACGCCGTGGTTTGCCACAGGCCGACGGTGTCGGGGTGTGTGCTAGCCAGCGCTGCGTTTAATTGTTCCAGGTCCGTCACCAATTCACACAGCACACTCGAGGGCTCGGCCTGGTCTGGCTCGTAGACGATGCGCGGTCCAGAAGACTGCATTTGTCTCCCCCCTTCCAATTGCAGAGACAACAAAACTTTGTCACAGGTCTCTCTCTCTCTGGCTCGCTGTCTCTCTCGTGGTGGCCTGCCCCCTCCCCACCCGCCTTTTCCCAACAGATCGGCCCCCCCCCCCACCCGCCTTTTCCCCCCACCAACCGGCCCCCCCCCACCCTGTGCAGCCACCTTTCTTCCTCCCTCTCCCCTCTGTTCGGGTTCACATTCTCCCACCAAACAAGCTATGTTTTTTCCCCTTGGCACTTTCGGCCTTTCATCATCTGCGGCCCCCCCCCCCACCACCCGTTTTCCCTTCCATTCCGCGCGTTGCAAATGTTGTACTAGTCGATTTTTTCCCTCGACGCTTTCTGGCCAGAGGGGAGGAGGGGGGGGGCGAACAGCAAAAAAAAGAGAGAGAGGGAAGGCCGAGAAAGGGAGGGGAGGGGAAGAAAAATTATAGGCTCCAAAAAAAGAAAAAAACTGGTTTTGTGCAGCCAAATGCCGACATTACGATGCTTTGGTGAACAAGGGCGAAACCAAGGACCTAATGTGTGCAATTTGCCTGTGCTTGGCACGCAACATCGTACAGCACGGGCTCGTTGTGTGAAGCCTGCTTTAAGCAAAACCAAGCGGCAGGGCGCCCTTGCGCCAACTGCCGGGGGGCCCGATGGCGGCAGCCAACCGCGATCGCCTTGCGGTACAGAACCTCACGATCCGTCCAACTGCGGCGCCACCTTCCGTCTCGGGGACAAGACGGTCTTGGCCGACAAGTGCCCCGTCCTCGCCCCCGCTACTGCAAGTACCACCAGGTTTGCCTGTGTCTGGATTCGCGATTATGCGTATGATGGCGGTTATAAAATTATGGGAGCTGTTACTCTGTTTACAAAAGATGTGAGTTCGACCGCCTGCGGCCCGCATTGCTATCATAAAGCTAGAAAAAAGCTGGTTGGCGGGGCTTGCGAGTGCTGTGCAATGGATGCGGCATGCCACAGGGGCTGGGAGTACGTAGGAGTGGTGGCCATAGGAGATGGCGGATATCTTCACTATTCCTTGCGCAAGCAACTCTAGACTTTTTTTGCAGGTGTGTTTGTGCCACAACCTATTTTTCAAACCTCCTCAGGCACTCCCGCACCTCTTCTTTCTTGACTCACCTGTGCCGAAGCTTTCGTTGATTAAAAACACTGTCCAAGGATTTCAAAAAGAAATTTACTTAATAAAAGCCTTTTTGTACCAAAGTCAGACCGTTTGGTGCGGGCTGAAGAGAACACAGCTCGATGTTATCTGGCGAAAATACGTCCAAATTAGCGGGCTTGCCCGCAGTTCTTTTTTGTTGCACTCTGGGCCGGCCTGCCGTCGGGCCCCTCGACCTTTTTCTGCGCGCAGACGTTTAGGACCGACGCGTACATGGCCGAAATGAGAGACTCGGAGGCCGAGCGGGAAAACGTCGTAAAATACTGGGTGCTCTGGAAATGTCGCTGCAACACATGGCTGCCCGCCGAAGTGGGGGCAGCGGCACTGGCGCTGGCCAGCGCCGCGAAGAATTCCGCTGGTTTCTCGCAATGGGGCGAATGCCCGCTGCCCGCTACAATTCTCAGGGGCACCGCGCCGCCCGACAGCCTGGATACAATTGCGCCCTGATGGCTGGGCATGATGGTATCGTGCTCTCCGTAAATTAAGGCAATCGGCACGTTCGATTGCAACAGCTCGGGCAGCGAGGGGTAGAGCCAGCGCGCGCGCCCCTGCCTCCAGCTGATAGCTATGTTGCTGGCGACCAGCAGGTCGCCCACCGAGCACGGACGGCTCAACGTTTCAAGCCAGAACCAGGCGTGCGCGGAGCAGCCGAGCTGCTCGAACCAAACACGGGCAAGGCTCTTCACGGGCCGGACGCGCAGAAGTCGGTGCAGGGGGCTCAGCTTAAAGAACATAGCCCAGTACGTACCAGCTGTGCCAAGCAGAGGGAAGGGGCCAGCGGGCGCTGCCAGGATCAGGCGATGAATTCTGCGGCCCCCTCGCGCAGCTACTGTGGACGCGACGTGCCCACCAAAGGAATGGCCTACCAGGTCTGGTCTGTCGGGGCAGTGTCGCACTATATAAGACTCGACCATCTCGGCTAATAGATTGGTAGCGTCGTCCCCTGAAATTTGCTGGAGGCACGCAGGAGTGGGCAGCCGTCCAAAACCCGGCAGATTCAGCAAGTGAACTTCACTGTAAGACCGCAGCCAGAAACCCGGCCCTGCCGCCAATCTCAGTACCTCCTCAAAGTTCTCGATTTTTGTCACTACGGTATTATTAGCGTTCCACCAATCGTCATTTCTCCTGCGGAGCGCAGTGTAATGGCCGACTAGGGGGTCGTCGTGATGCACCAGCATAGCCAGAACCCGAAACGTGATTTCTTCTGTATCTTCTTCCTTATCTTTTTTGCCAAGAGTGTACGTGACCGTGAATTCTTCCTTTGTGAACGGGGGGTTGTTGCGTTTCTCTGGGTTAAACCAGACCATCGCGTATTTCGCGCTCTTGGGCAGAGCATACCAGCCCCGAGCTCTACTAAGCCCGGGCAACTCGATTTGTCCTCATAGTCGTTGTGCCGCACCGGTTTCTGGTTGTCTTTTCTTGCCATACTTTGCGTAGACACAAGTTGCGTGAAAAGTTCTTTTAGCTCCTGCCCTCTTTTTTGGCACGTTACGCTGAGAGGGCCGCAGTGCGCGTCGTCGCCAGTCAGGGCCGGCCAGCTGTCAACTGTTCTGGGAAGTAGTGCTTCACAATCTTTACATTCATAAAAGATCAAACCACGAAACCAGCGTTGCTTCGAATTCTGCATTGAAGCATGATTTCTGGTATTGCCTTTTAATTGCTCTTGCATCTTCTGCCAGATGAAGAGCAAGGCTTGCTCCGGGTCATCGGGGTCACGTTGGTGCCGGGATGCCTCTTCTAGGCACTTGAAATCAACGTCCTTCTCTGCAGGAACCTGTGTGTTGCCCTGGACATAATCGCTCAAATTCGAAATGGCACAGGCCACGCAATCCGGAATCTTGCACTTTCTTGTCCTCTCGCCCGGAACCACACGCGTAGCAAAAACGCAGCTCAGGCACTGCATCAGCGCGCGGATGTAGCACGAATTGACGCTCCCGCGCAGGCCGCGCTGCCTCGGCGGCGGCGGCGCTGGGCTCTTGGTCCTGCACAGACAGCAGCGTGCAGAAAGAAAGTGTGCAAAAGGGTGCGCAAATGCATTTGGAAGAAAACAAGCCCCGCGGACCTAGAGCTTTTCGGGCCGGTCGCGCCGCTGACCGCGCGCGCGATTAACTTTTGTACCAGCGTTTGCATAACCAGGGACCACGAAACGTCGTCGCTGCTCTTGGGCTTTCTGACGACGTCGGCTTTGAGCAGTGCCCGGATCTGTGGGCTACAACCTCCCGAGTCCGGAAGCTTCCTTTGCCTGAGGGCTTTAGTCTTGTCAAGGGCGTCCTGCAGGGAATGCCTAGCCCTGGCATTATTCTTCAGCACGTCCTTCACGAGGCCGAACACGGTGCCGCTCGTGGCCAGAGCGCCCTGGAAAACACGTACCTCCAGATCGAGTTCGTTTAGGCTGCGGACTTTGTCTGGGTCCTGTGCCATCCCCGTCAAGTTACTGACGTACGACATGTTGCTGGTGTTGACGGGGCACGGACAATCGAAGTAGCTAAAGGCCGTGGCCAGGGCCGTGTACCAGGGCGGGTACGGATCCTTGTCCAGCGCAAAGTTCAGGATGTAAAGCTTCACGACCTTGGCCCAGTTCTGTAAATAAATTTCAAGGTCTTAAGGAAAGGGTCGTACAGATGCTCAGAGTCTCTGTTGATTTCAGAAACAAAGACGCATTTGGAGGATTTGCAGGCGGCGGAACGAACGTGCAGCCTCCTAAAGTCCTTGGCGAACTTGACGACCTCATCTGCTCCGTCTGGTGCAGCCATGTTTTTTTTTCTTTTTTCCTGCTGCCCCGGCTAATTCGTTTGAAGCCTGGTAATTCTTTTTTTTCACTAGTACATTTATTAATAAGAAATACAAATATCCCCAAGCCGCGCACTCTTTTGGGTGCCAGCACGGGAAGGACTACTTTGAACGGGGACGAGCGAGGGGGGGGGGGAGGGGATGGGGATGGTTTTGGAGAGAAATACAGGGGAGGGGGGGGGGAGCAAAAAAAGAGTGCGCGGCTTGGGATGTTTGAAGGGGGCGGGGAGTAGGCGGGTGGTAATTTGACGGACAGGCGGCCGAGAGAAAGAAAAGTGCGGCGGCAAAAAGTCATTGTGTCGTGGGGAGGGGCCAGCCGGTCAGGCCCGCTAGGCGCGCGGCCAATACCGCGTACAGCACCCCGTTACAACGCGCGGTCCCGAGCGCCCACCGCAGCACTCTGACCGACTTGTCCACGGGGTCGCGCCGGCGCTTGGCCAGCCAGCTTAGCACGTAAAGCGTGAGGTGCCTGGGGCCGCGCAGGCGCAGGGCCTCACGCAAGGTCCGCACGGGCTTCTGGGCGTCGCCGGAGAGGTGCGCAAGCAGCTCCTGCTCCTGTTCGGGCCTGTTCATCCCGAGCGCGACGCGCAGCCTGTCGGTGTCCGTGCCTGTAAAGCACACAGCTGGCTCGCGCGCCACCTCGCACAGGACGGCCTTCTCCGGGAGGCTCAACTGCGACAGCGCGTAAAGGCGCCAGTAGCGGCCGCCGTCACTGTCAAGCCCCTCGATGAAGAAGCAGACCGCCAGGCGCCAGGCCTTCCAGAACCTGTTCGCGTCCCAACCGCTCAGCTGGGACGTTGCCGCCGTCAGCGCGTCGGGGCTGACGGACGCCACGTAGGCTACTAGCGCGTCCCCGTAGTCGGGGCCCGGCTTCAGCTTGGACAGGCAGCCCAGGTCCAGGTCGCCCAGCAGCACCCTTTTGACGACGTTGTCTTCATTCACGTCTAGCAGGATGTTGGAGGGTTTGGCGTCGTGGAAGAACCACCGCAGCCTGCTCAGGGCCCTGAGACGGCTAAGGACTGGCTCCAGCACCTGTGTGCACAAGTCCGCGCTCTTCAGCGTGCAGGAATCCAGAAACTTTTGCAGATCCGTATCCAGCCGCTCCAGCACCAGGGCCGAGAAGCCGTTCCAGCGGGCGAGGTCGTTGCCGGAGCGCCTGAAGTGCGCGCACGTGCGCGCGATCGCGGCCCGCAGGTCCCGCTGTTGGCATTTGTAGCTGAACAACGTCGCGGCGTTCAGGCCCAGCTTGGACACCAGCTGGCAGCCGACGCCGTGCTGGGCGCCGATTCTCAGGCCCTTCTCCTGCTCCCCGTCGGGGTCGAACGTCAGCTTAACGGCGATGCCGCACCCCCGCTGGCCGAACACAGTGCCGTACGAGCCGGCGCCCAGCTCCGTCGAGTCCGCCAGCATGTCCAGCAGCTCCCGTGTCTGTTGTGCGTTTAGCCACGGCTCACACTCGGGCCGCTGCCGCAGTTGCGAAGACAGCCTGTTCCACCACGCCTGCATGTCCGAGAGGCTTTGGAGAGAGAGAGAAAAGGAGAGATTGGGGGGGGGGGGGGGGGTAGAAGAAGCGGGGGGGGGGGGGGGGGTAGAGCAAGGCGTTGTCTTTTCTGAGAAAGGGAACACCACCCCCTCCGTCCGGGGGGGAGGGGAGAGGGCCGGCCCCCCCCCCCACCCGGGACGGGGAGAGACAACACCACGGGAGGGGGGGGGGGCCACAGTCCCCCCCCTCCCGCGTTGCTCCGTTGGCTCCTAGCACCCGGCAGGCATCCTTTGCGCACAAAAAAAAAGGCCCCAAAGGAAACCTCCCAAGAAGAACTAGAAAAAAGAGACAAGAGGTGGTTTCGGCCGAACCAAGTGGATTTGTTGCTCCCTCCCCGCCGCCTTCTCTTTGTGGTCGATTTTTTTTTAGTGTGCCGTGCACTGAGTTTGCCAAAAAAAAAATCACGGAGGCCTCGTAAATTTGTTAAGAACCAAAAAAAAACGCCCCCGCCCCAAAAAAAAAAACAGAAACCATCGCGTGGCTTTTCTTTTTCTCTGGCATGCAGCACGCGACCGCTGGTACTCAGCCATCTCCCAAAGCAGCAGCGGCGTCGGTTTCGGACTTGGAGGCCTTCGTTGAGACACAAGCGAGCGTGAATGCCCTGTTGGCACAGCAGTGCCAGGCGCAGGTCGTGTCGCTGAACTGGTTCGAACAAGAAACGCTCAGGCGCCTGCAAATGCTGGAAGCGCGCGTGTCCGGGCTGGAGGCCCTGGCGCTGCGCGCCCACAGTGACCCCGCAGGCACGACCTCTTGATATTATTAAGAAAGATTCAGTCTGGCCGTACGTTCTCATTTTCGAAACCCACCTCCCCACCTTTTTGAACGGAATAGATGAGAAACACGGTCGGAGTTCGGGAATATTTCAGTTTTTAATTGAAGGATGATCAAAAAAACGACGACTGGCTTGCTTTTCCTGAGGCTTGTTTTTTGCTTTTGGGTTGCAAGATTTCCTTTTTTCTTTGTGACCCATGGTGATCTTTCGGCTACGCTCCAAGACTTGTTTTTTCTTTTTTTTTAGTTCTGGCTAGTGCACAGCTTGATTGTCTACGCACACAAGGTTTGTGCACCTCTACAAAAAAAGAACTTCGTCGCCTTTTTTTTTGTAGCGCTCGCCAGCCGCTTGTCGTACTGGATTCCAACAAGCTCGCACGGATTGCCAGGCGAGTGCAAGGCCATAAAATGGCCCTCCTGCATAAAGGCGAAAGGTGCAACCGCATGAGCTGGAAACTGCAAATTTTCCGCGTAATGTTGGGTGTTGTAGTAGCAGTTGCTTGGCACTAGCATTAAAGCGATGCGCACGGGTTCGCTGCTTTGCTCGCTCTGCGTCGGATCCACAGGAAGATCTTTCGCCAGGACATGGAACAGTCCCGGGTGTAAATCTTCGGCCCAACGAGGCATCGGGTACACCGCGACATAACTCAAGGCAGCGCCCTGAGGGACGTACGGTCGTACCCTCGGCCCAGCGTACGCTATGAACTCTCTTTGGGCTCCGTGGGACGGCGAGCGGGAGACGCACTGTGGGTGTTGTTGCTCGTGAGTCTTCTTTTTCTCTAGGAAGGCTAGCACGTCATCCAGACACATGTACTTCCTAGCCCGGGTAGCCGTCGTAACGTTCTCACCCTGCAGGCTCGCCTTGGTTGCTTGCTCTGCCCACAAATCAAACGCTTGCAAGGGCCCTGTAAACACTTGTCCCACTATCCGTACAAGCTCTTTGTCTTGTTCTTGAGAGTCGTTTGTTTGTAACAAGCTGTTGGATACCAAATTCTGCTTGAGTTGCGGACGGTGTTGGTCATAGAAATTGCCTAACATAGCCCTGCCATTATCTTGCCAATAGCACTTCTGGTAGGCGCGGACACTGCCGTAGAGCTCAAGAAATCCGGGTTGTCTACGCAAAACCTCTGCAATGGCAAGAAATGCAAGGGCCAAAAACGCAAATCATACTGCACTAGGTATCTTCTTCTTCTTCTTCTTCTCCTTCTTCGAATCCTTTCTTCTTTCTTCTTTCTTCCTCTTCTTCTTCTCCTTCTTCTTCTTCTTCTTCTTC
>WBZZ01005105.1:112500-117500 GCA_019918135.1 Paulinella micropora
CTTCTTCTTCGACGACTCGTCATCATCTGAATCAGAATCGGAGTCAGAAGAAGATTCTTCGCTGGAGGAGCTGGACTCTGAATCGCTACTCGAGGAGCCTTGGCGTGTATCTTTGCTCTTGCGCTGCTCCCTCTCCAGCTTCTGCAACTTCGCGATTCTTAACTTTACATACTTAAATCTGGCCTTCATCTGCTGCGCAAAGAGGCGTCGTCCGACAAGCATGAAATGCTGGCTCAGGACAGTGTAGATCAGGTTGAAGGCTATCGGGGCCGGCCAATTGGGGTTCTTCTTCCCCTCCCTAGTCCAGTCGGCGAATGCTGTAGAGAAAACAAAGATTTTTGTTAGACTGCAATAATGATAGCAATATAAATATTGCAGAATATCAATACTAATATTGCACAATATCAATATAAATATCAATACAAGTATTGCACAATATCAATATAAATATTGCAAAGTATCAATACAAATATTGAAACATAGCAATACAAATATTGCCAAATATCAATACGAATATTGAATAATATCAATACAAATATTGCACAATGTCAATATACATATTGCAAACTATCAATACAAACATTGAAAGCAATATAAATATTGCAAAATATCAATACAAATATTGCACAATGTTAATATAAATATTGCAAAGTATCAATACAAACATTGAAACACAGCAATACAAATATTGCGAAATATCAATATGAATATTGCAGAATATCAATACAAATATTGCACAATGTCAATATACATATTGCAAACTATCAATGCAAACATTGAAACATAGCAATATAAATATTGAAAAATATCAGTACGAATATTGCAAACATTCAAGTTTTTGTTTAATATATATATATATAATATATTATATATATAATATATATATATATATATATATATATATATATATATCTGTTACTTACTTTTCATCTTGCGATCCTGTATGGGAAAGGCATACAGTAGCGCGGCAGATTGCGCCTGGAGAGCCGCGAAGTGGTACTTGCTCGACTCCGTTATGTCCGCGTGCCGGGTCTTGACACTGCCCTGGTGGCACTTCTTAATAAACGGCGGGATGTTGGGCAACACATCTTGTTGCGAGTGACCAGGAAGGAGTTCCAGCATGAATAGGTCCTGGGACCACACGTTGGAATTGGTTTGCTACCGGAATTTCTCAAAGTTGATGTTATTTCCCCATTTGACGGTTCCAAAAATGTCCACCCTGGCGAACACACCCTTGTTAATCAGCGTGTCGTAGAAGCTTGCGAAAGCCATCAAGGATTCGACTATAGGAAAAATAAGCATCATTTGTATAAACATAAGTGTTGACAACATGTAAATATGTATATTGTTTGCAATCGCAATATTTATATTGCTTTTTGGCAATATTAATATTGCATGAATTTCAATACTTCTATTGCTTTTTTGTAATATTAAGATTTCATAAGTTTCAATATGTATATTGCTTTTTGTAATATTAATATTGCATAAATATCAATTTTTATATTGTTTTTTGGCAATATTAATATTGCAAAAAGCAATATAAATATTGAAATTGATGCAATATTAATATTGCAACAATGCAATATAGATATTGCAATTAAGGCAATATTAATATTGCAAAAAAGCAATGTAAATATTGAAACTAATGCAATATTAATATTGAAAAAAAGCAAGATAAAGATTGACATTTACGCAATATTAATATTTGCAACAAAGCAATATTAATAATGCAAAAAGCAATGTAATTATGGATTTATTTTTTTGTTTTTTAATTACCGACTAGGTCGATTGGAGCTCGGTGTACGGCGTTCTCGTCATAGAAGGCTTCCACGTTATCCATGAGCATTTTGTGGAACTTAGCCTTGATGATTTCACGTTCGTCTTCTTCCTTTGATCTCGACATGCAAAGATCAAATCCTTCTGTCTGCTTGACGATCTCTTCAGAGTCCCGGGAAGAAATCTCTCGTACATATAGTATCTTGTATCGACCGGTCTCATCGTAGGCGTAATCTCCTTCGAACTCTTCTGCAGGTGCAGCTGGAGAGAGAGAGAGAGAGAGAGACACAGAGAGGAGAGAGAGAGTGAGTGAGTTTGCGTAAGTAAGTAAGTAAGTAAGTAAGTAAGAGAGAGAGAGAGAGAGAGAGAGAGAGAAACGAGAGAGAGAGAGAGAGAGAGAGACGAGAGAGAGAGAGAGAGACGAGAGAGAGAGAGAGAGAAAGAGCAAGAAAGAACCTTGTGGAGGGGTGCTGAGAAGAGATGAAATTGCGGCTGCGGCGGCCGCTTCTTTTTTGATTCACGCCTTGGGACACCATCTCTGCTCAACGACCCAGCTGAGAGCGAGCTTGCTCTGTGGCCAGGGTCCTTGCACTTGGGTCTTCAGCACTGCTAAGTTTTGTTCCGGTATGTCATGCAGCAGGAAGGGTCGATTTATCGTCGCCAGCCTCCAGGCAAACAAATCCAAATGCGCACGCCGGTCGTTGTCATCCAGCATGTTGTTCTTGATAGCTTGCTCCAGCACGTATTTCAAAGCCAGGTGGTATAGGATCGAACATAGTTACAAAAATAAAACTAAATTTCAATATTAATATTGTTTTTCTGCAATATTAATATTGCATACATATCAATATTAAGATTGCCTTTTTGCAATATTAATATTGCATACGTTTCAATATTAATATTGCTTTCTTGCAATATTAATATTACATACATTTCAATATTAAGCATGTGGTCATGACGCGTTGCATGCAGCCTTGGTGAACGAGGAGGGGGTTTCGTGCAGCATAGTGAGAATCCTAATTGTGCATTAGTCTTCTGGGGGGTGAATTTGTGGGTAGTCGCGTCTGCTTTGATTTTTACGGGATATTGTTTGTCTGTCAACTACGGCCAAACTTGCAAAAAATGGCACAAGAAAATGAACCACCCACTCTCGTGCTAAATATCAATATACATATTGCTAAATATCAATATAAATATTGCAACATATCATTATAAATATTGCAACATATCAATATGTAACATATCAATATAAATATTGCAACATGTCAATATAAATATTGCAATTTATCAATTTAGATATTGCAACATATCACTATAAATATTGCAATATATCAGCATAAATACTGCCAAATATCAATATAAATATTGCGACATATCAATATACATATCAAAATATTTTCAACATAAATATTTACAGATAGCAATAAATATTCCAACATATCAATCATATTGCTAAATATCAATATAGATATTGCCAAATATCAACATAAATATTGCCAAATATCAATATAAAGATTGTCAAATAACAAAATCAACATATCAAAATAAATATTGCAACATAATATTGTTAAAATAAATTATTATAATATCGAGGAAAAGCTACGTATACTCGGTATTTATCCACAAGAAAAATTTACGAATCTATTGGTGTCAGCTGCTGCAATACATGTTGCAGGTCCAGGGTTGATGCGCAGGATGTTAGACACCGAATCTGACACAGATCATGAAGTGGGTGTGGATCGCGTTGTACAGGATTCAGTTTCCCTTGCAAGTACTCAAGTGGGGAATGATTATGACGAATTTCGTAGACCTAGATATATTCTTTCGCCTGTAACTACTGTGGCGCATGCAGTCTTGGATGATGTTGATGGCCTTGCACCGGATTTAGTTTCCCTTGCAACTACTCAAGTAGGGAATATCGATGATTATGATGAATTTCGTAAACCTAGAGATCCTGTTTCGCCTGCTACCACTGTCGTGTATGTAGTACCTGATCCGCTGCCTTGCATAAGATGCGGGTCTGGTTCTGTTGTTGTTAATGACCTCACATATCGACAATCGGAGAATAAATCATCGCCATAATGCTAGACTGAGATTAGAATATCTGCTATACCATGAACTGGCACATGAAAATTATCGGAAGCGTCCCTGGCGTGACCTTGTTCCTATTATCATCTGTTATGTGATGTGTGAACCACTAATGCTCCCTTGATATTTAGCAATGTTTATATTGATATTCAGTGATATTTATTTATTTTTGGGAATATTTACAGTGACATTGTTCAATACTTATGTTGATGTTTGGTGATTGGTGTATTGATAATAATTTGCTGTTGTGATGAATAGCTAGACATACAATATAATTAAAATATAAAAATTTATTACAAACATAGGACGAGGACGTAGAAGCGGTAGAGGAGACAGAATGGGATCCAGTGCAAAACTGCTGGTGTGAAGCAAAAGCGATCGAACAAATGCGGGCGCTGCAGATGGTGCTCGAAAGAATGCGGCAGCTATCGCCTGGAACTACAATTTGGCTTCCAATTGCAAAAAACATAGATTTCACGCCGTATTTGAGAATAATTAGCAGGTTTTTATACCAGCAGGACAAAGGAAAAAAGAAGCGGTGCGATGTAGCAACCCTGCAGAAACCCCTGCTGACTCTGAGATGAGTGAGGACTCGGACGCGAGCGAGCTATTGCGTGAGGTTGTTGAGATATGTTTAGAAGAAGACACCTGAAATGGTGCTTGTGGGCGATCTATCTTTATGACCCTAAGGCTTGTCGTTTTGCAATAAATATTTGGCAATATTTATATTGATATTTGGTATTGTTTATTTTGATATATGGCAATATTTATATTGATATTTGGCAATGTTTATATTGATGTTTGGCAATATTTATATTGATATTCGGCAGTATCTATATTGATATTTGGCAATATCTATACTGATATTTGGCAATATTTATATTGTATATTAGGCAATGTTTATATTGATATTGGGCATTGTTTATATTGATATTTGGCAATATTTATATTGATATTTGTGTGAGAAGGCACCGTTCCCGGAAGAAAGTGAAGAGGATCCTTTACAGGGAAACTGGCCAGAGTGTGAAGACAGGGAGCTTTGGCGACGATGGGTTTAATATTTTCGGCCAAACGTCATGGTTAAGCCTCCTCCGAGCGGTTATGCAGCGCCTGGCGAGGTACTCACGCACGATTGA